>JAQZBX010029666.1:0-27180 GCA_029593785.1 Cabassous unicinctus | reverse complement strand
TGACACAAGGGAAAGCCAAGATGAGACGCGCCGAAAAACCAGGAACTAAAGTGGTGCAGGAGGGAGGATGCTTCTCTCCCACATCGGAGGTTCCAAGGATCGAATCCCAGTGAAGACAGTAGGAGAAGGATAAGAAGAGAGGGCAGGAAAACAGACACAGAGAGTTGCCCAGCGAATGGACACAAAAACAGCAAAAATGGGGTGGGGGTGGGGGGTTGGGGGAGGGATGGATAAAAGTAAATAAATAAATCCTTAAAAAATGTATAGGGGAGTTAGATACAAACTATAGTTAGTAGTAATACTTTGATGATGCTCTTTCATAATTTGTTAACAAATGTTTCACAACAATGCAAAGTATTTGTGGTGGGGTGATGTGTGGGAGCCCTGCATGATGTTATGCATGTTTGCTTTGTAAGTTCACAATGTTTGCTGAACAATTATAGTTTATGCATATTCATGTATGAATGATATACTTCAATAAATTGTTTTAAAAAAAAGAACGAAATGGGGTTATGAGTTTCCAATGTGGTAGTCAAAGCATCAGGCATAACAATACACAAGTGTTGTCCTTTGAAGCTTGACTGGTTAGGGAGTTTCAAAACCCTGGTCAGGTAAGAAAGAAAAAACTTAGCTACTAGGTGTGCATAGTTGGTACAATAATAATAAAACCTGTTCCTCTTCTTCCTCTCTCCCCATCTCAATATTAACAATAATAAAATTTGTATCACCCATTGTGGATCATACAACACAAATCCTCATTATTAATCAAGGTTCAATTCTGTAGCATAACTCTTTCACAAATGTAAAATAAAACTGTAAATTTCATAAGGATTATATCCTTAAAAATTATTCTTGGAGTTCCGGGAAGATGGTGGACTAGTAAGACACAGGACTCTCTTATCCTCCAGAAAAATAGCTAGAGGACAAACTGAAACAGCCCAGAAAAAGATCTTTTAGGGTTTAGGACACCAGGCGAAGGCTGGGCACTGCCCAGAGGAGAGAGGGACAAAGGAAGGAAATCGTGACGACAGAACGGTGAGTTGAAACCAGAGGCTGCTGCTGCTGGCACCCACCCCCCCCCGAAAACACCAAAAACACTTTAGAATTCTTGGGCCTATGGGCCTGCGACTGCAAAGGGGGCTCCAGGGATCTACCACCCCAGGAAAGGGGAGAGAGAGGGACACAGCCTAAGGCTGTCTCAGCTTCTTACCCATAAATTTGGTCTGCTGTGTCCCACGAGCCCTTCCAGGCCAGCTGGGACCACACAGTGGTTAGCCCTGGGAGCCAGTGAAGGACTGGAGAAATCAGACCCTAGCAATCTCCCTCTCTTCTAGCTGGGACTAATTGTTGAGGAAACCTCAGGAAAGAGGGGAGAGAGAGACACAGCCAAAGGCTGACTCAGCTTTTGACTCACAAATTTGGTCTGCTGTGTCAAAGAAGCCCTCCTGGGCCGTGTGGGGCTGCACCATTTTTTGCCTTGGAGCCTGCAAGGGACTAAAGATTTACAGTCCTCCCAATCTCCTTCCATACTAACAGGGACTGATTGTTGAGGACTTGAGGGGAGTGGAAATATTTCCAATCCTGGGAAAAGGGAGGGGGCTGCCAGAGAAGGCTGGAGAACTGTCTCAGAGAAAGTTTGAATTACAAGGCTCCTAGCCTCCAGACAGGAAGCTGTATCACATTGATCAGGTCTGTGTTTAAACAAATACACTCCAACCAGGCATTGAACTGAGAGCTGCCAAAAAGCGCCATCTGCTGGCAGACCAAGGACATGCATGCAAGAATATTAAAAATAACTAGGAGAGACCTTTTCCACCCTCTACAGCCTACCTCCCCAAGGCCCTAGGAAGCGGCTCTACAACAAATTACTGGGTCCAGTGCCCAGTTCTGAGCAACGAGCAGGACAATCCTAACAATCCAGGTCAAGCCAACAAAGAGCAGTGGTAACACACAGCCTCCTGCCACTACATCCCTACAAGAGAAAGAAATTGAGCATTTGAGTTAGCTACATCCTATTCAGATCCCTAGATATCAGCAAAAAATTACAAGCCATACTAATGGAAGACGGGGCCCAAGAAAAGGAATACATCAAAGTCCCAGAAGAGACACAGGATTTGAGAGAACTAATCAGCGAGATGAGCACAAATTTCCAAAATCAAACTAATGAGTTGAAAGACAATACGGTTAAAGAGATAAATGACATCAAGAAGAAAGTGAGCGAGTACGAAGAATTTGAAATCCTGAAGAGAAACGTAACAGAGCCCATGGGAAAGAAAGACACAACAGGTGAGATCAAAAACACATCTGAGGCATTCAACAGCAGACTCGAAATGACAGAAGAATAAATGATACTGAAGACAGAACAGCTAAAATTAAAGAAAGAAAAGAACAGAGAGAGAAAAGAATGTAAAAACTGAGCAGGGGCTCAGAAAACTGAATAACAACATAAAACTCAACAACATACGTGTCATGGGAGATCTAGAAAGAGAAGAGAAGGGAAAGGGGGAAGAAACACTATTTGAGGAAATAATCGCTGAAAATTTCCCAAGTCTCATGAAAGAAAAGAACTTACATGTCCAAGAAGCACACCATACCCCAATCAGAATAAATCCGAACAGACCTACTCCAAGACACATACTACTCAGAACGTCAAAGATAAAGAGAAAATTCTCAGAGCAGCAAGGGAGAGGCAAACCATCACATAAGACTTAGTGTAGATTTCTCTTCAGAAACGAGAGAACACAGTGGTATGATACAATTAGAATACTGAAAGAGAAAAACTGCCAGCTGAGAATTCTTTATCCAGCAAAATTGTCCTTTAAATATGAAGGTGAGTATAAAATATTCACAAACAAAGATAGTTTGCAAAAAAAAGAATCCACATTTGCAGGAAATATTTAAGGAAGCCTTTGAACCTGAAAGAAAGGAGAGTAAGGCTTGGAGGAGAATATAAAACAAAGAATAGCAGAAAGGATAACCAAAAGAATCAAAGGACAGAAAAATAAGATATGGCATATGAAAACCAAATAATAAAATGGAGGAAGTAAATAGTGCATTTACAGTGATATCATTGAATGTGAATGGATTAAACTCCCCAAACAAAAGATACTGGCTGACAGAAGGGATTAAAAAAAAAACATGAGCCATCCACATGCTGCTTACAAGAAACTCACCTTAGACCCAGGGATACAAACCGACTAAAAGTGAAAGGTTGGAGAAAGATACTCCATGCAAACAGTAACCAGAAAAAAACAAAACAGACTTTAAATGCAAAAAAGTTTTAAGAGACACAACCACTATATATTAATAAAAGGGATACTCCACCAGGAAGATTTAACAGTTATAAATATCTATGCACCTATTCAGGATGCCCCAAAATACATAAGACAAACTCTGGGAAAACTGAAGGGAGAAACAGATATCTCTACAATAATCGTTGGAGACTTCAACACCGCACTCACATCATTAGATAGAACAACTAGACAGAAGATGAACAAGAAAACAGAGAACTTGAAAAATCTGTTAAACGAGTTAGACCTAACAGACATATACACAATGCTGCATCCAAACTCAGTGGGTTATACATTCTCCTCAAGTGCCCATGGATCTTTCTCCAGGATACACATGTTAGGGCACAATGCAGCTCTCAATACTATAAAAAGACTGAAATTATACAAAGCACCTTCTCAGATCATAATGGAATGAAACTGGATATCAATAATAAGAAAAAAGTAAATTCACAAATGTGTGGTGGATGAACAACACACTCCTAAATAATCAGTGGGTCAAAGAAGATATAGCAAGTAAAATCAATAAAATTGAGGCAAACAAAAATGAGAACACAACTTAACAAAACTTACGGGATACAGCGAATGCAGTCTTGAGAGGGAAATTTACAGCCCTAAACACCTATATCAGAGAAGAAGAAAAAGCTAAACTCAAAGATTTAACTAAAGAACTAGAGAAACCAGAAAAAGAACAGCAAACCAATCCCAAAGCAAGCAGAAGAAAAGACATAATAAAGATTAGAGCAGAAATAAATGAAATTGAGAACAAAAAAAAAAACAATAGAGAAAAATCAACAAAACCAAAAGCTGGTTCTTTGAGAAGATCAATAAAATTGACAAACCCCTAGCTTTTCAAAGAAAAAAAGAGAAAAGATGCAAATAAATACGATCAGAAACGAAAGGAGTGAAGTTCCAACTGACCCCACAGAAATAAAAAGAATCTTAAGAGTATATTAGGAGAAATTGTATGCCAACAAACTAGACAACCTAGATGAAATGGACAAATTCCTAGAAATGCACAACCAACCTACACTGACACTACAAGAAATACAAGAACTTAACAAACCAATCACATTTAAGGAGATTGAATCCTTCATCAGAAATCTCCCAGCAAAGAAAATCCAGGACCAGATGGCTTCACAGGTGAATTTTACCAAGCGTTTCGTAAAGAATTAACACCAATCCTGTTTAAACTCTTCCAAAACACTGAAGGAGGGAAAATTACCCAACACAATTTATGAAGCCAACATCACCCTAATATCAAAGCCAGATAAAGATACAAGTAAAGAAAATTACAGACAAGTCTCTAATGAACATAGATGCAAAAGTTCTCAACAAAATACTTGCAAATTGAACCCAACAACGTAACAAAAGACACATCACGACCGAGTGGGATGATTTATTCCTGGTATGCAAGGCTGGTTCAACATAAGAAAATCAATCAATGAAATATACCACATTAACAAACGAAGGGAAAAAACCACATGATCATCTCAATCTATGCAGAAAAGGCATTCAACAAAATCCAGCATCCTTTTTTGATAAAAAACACTTCAAAAGATAGGAACAGAGGGAAAATTCCTCAATCTGATAAAAGGCGTATATGCAAAACCCACAGCCAACACTGTACTCAATGGGGAAAGGTTGAAAGCTTTCCCTCTAAGATAGGGAAGAAGACAAGGATGCCCACTGTCACCACTGTTACTCAATATTGTACTAGAAGTTCTAACTAGGGCAATTAGACAAGGAAAAAAAAAAATTAAAGGCATCCAAATAGGAAAAGAGGAAGTAAAACTCTCACTGTTTGCAGATGACATGAACTTGTACTTAATCCTGAAGTATCCACGACAAAGCTACTAGAGATAATAATGAATTCAGCAAAGTAGCAGGATACAAGATCAACATGCAAAAATCATGTTTTTGTATACTAGTACTGAACAATCTGAGAGGAAATTAGGGGGACAATTCCATTTTCAATAGCAACAAAAACCTCAAATACCTAGGAATTAATTTAACCAAAGTAGTACAGGACCTATAGGCAGAAAACTCAAAAAACAATGCTAAAAGAAAGTTTAAAAGACCTAAACAAATGGAAAGACATTCTGTGTTCATGGATTGGAAGAATAAATATGGTGAAGATGTCAATCTTACCCAAATTGATTTAAGGATTCAATGCAATACCAATCAAAATTCCAACATCTTACTTTACAGAATTAGAAAAGGCAATTACCAAATTCATTTGGAAGGGAAAGTGCACCCGAATAGCCAAAAGCATTCTAAAAAAGAAGACTTACACGAGAGGAATTTCACTGCTTGACCTTGAAACATACTACAAAGCGACAGTGGTCAAAACAGCATGGTACTGGCATAAAGATAGACACATCGATCAGTGGAATAGAATTGAGAAACCAGAAATAAACCCTCACCTATACAGTCAACTGGTTTTGACAAACCTACCAAGTTAACGTTAACGGGACAAAACAGTCTCTTCAACAAATGGTGGACAACTGGATATCTATAACCAAAAGAATGAAAGAGGTCCCCTATGTCTCTCCCTATACAAAAATCAACTCAAAATGAATCAAAGACCTAAATATAAAAGCCAGGACCATAAAACTATTAGAAGAAAATGTAGGGAAACATCTTCTAGACCTTGTAGTAGGTGGTGGTTTCTTGGACCTTACACCCAAAGCACGTGCAACAAAAGAAAAAAAATATATAAATGGGACCTCCTCAAAATTAAACACTTCTGCACCTCATAGGACTTTGTCAAAAGGGTGAAAAGGCAGCAAACTCAATGGGAGAAAATATTTGGAAATAACATACCCAATAAGGGTTTAGTACCCAGGATATATAAAGAGATGTTACAACTCAATAAAAAGACAAACGACCCAATTGAAAAACGGGCAGAAAACTTGAACAGACATTTGTCCAAAGAAGAAATACAAATGGCAAAAAAAACACATGAAGAAATGCTCATCACCACTAATGATTAGGAAAATGTAAATCAAAATTACAATGAGATATCATTTCACACCCATCAGAATGGCCACTACTAAAAAAGACAGAGAACTACAAGTGTTGGAGATGTGGAGAGATAGGAACACTTATTCACTGTTGGTGGATAGCAGAATGGTACGGCCACTGTGGAGAACTGTTTGGCAGTTCCTAAAGAAGTTGAATATAGATTTGCCACATGACCCTGCAGTACCACTACTGGGTATATACCCAGAAGAACTGAGAGCAGTGACAGACAGACATCTGCACACTGATGTTCATAGCAACATTATTCACGATTGCCAAAAGTTGGAAATAACCCAGGTTTCCATCAACAGATGATTGGATAAACAAACTGTGGTGTATCACACGATGGAATATTATGCAGCTATAAGAAGAAATCAAGTCGTAAAGCATATGACAATATGGATGAACCCGGAGGACATTATGTTGAGCGAAGGAATCCAGACACAAAAGGACAAATATTGCATGACTGCGTTACTATGAACCAAATATATTGTGTAACATATTGTATGATTTAAAAAAAAAAAAAAAAATTCTTTCTGATTCATGGGTATATGGGGGCTTCACTATATTAATTTCTCTACTTTTTAGGATGTTTGGAAATTTTCATGAAAATTTTTAAAAATTCTTATTTTCCCAAAGTGCAAAAATGGTTAGCAAATAGAGGGCAGTAGTTGAGTTGTATTTTCTGAAAGAATACAATACCTCATTTTAATATATTCATTTAATGAATATAATAAACTATCATGATTAGGGGAATGGATGTGGCTCAAGCATTTGAGTGCCTGCTTTCCACATGGGAGGTCCCGGGTTTGGTTCCCGGTGCCTCCTAAAGACAAACAAACAAGGAGACACTGAGCAAAAACAAGCAAAAAAATAAAAAATAAAAAATGAGCGAGACAACAAGTAGACGACGAGCAAAAGCAAATAAGCAGGGAGCAAATGTGGCTCAAGCAGCTGAGTACCTGCCTCCCACACAGGAGGATCCCGGGTTCGGTTCCCAGTGCCTCCTAAAGAAAAAGACAGACAGACAACAGGCAGACAACGAGCAGTGATGAGGGAGCCATCTGGGGGTGGGGGTGGGGGTGGGGGGGATCATGATTGTGTTGCATTACTCAAAAATAATTTTTAATGCCATACCTCTTTCACTGAATTTGTTGATGAACTAAAATTCTTGGCAGTTGATTTGAAAGCATTAAAGTTGCCAACACCATATGTAGACTCATGAGGGAAAGAAGTCCCAGCTTTATTTTCTTTAGTTTGGCTTTTCCATTGTGTAGGCTACAGAAAAACATGCAAGCATTAACGGCTATCAAAAACCAATTAAAGAAGGAAAAAAGTGAATACTACAAAATAAAGCTGGCTGATAAAAACAATTTTCTGTAATACTTTTTAATAATTCCTACATAGTTCCCTTCCCCTCTTTTCCTACAATTAAAATCAAAGCTTGGTGTTGAGCCAAAAACATCTTGATAGAAAGTGAGATTTCTTTCCTCTGATATTAAGAAAACACAGGTGGGCATTTCAAAGACCTGCAGCTGAACTCCAAGTAAACAGCACTATGTACCATCATTAAGCACATATATCATAAAATGCATCTAGCAAGACAAAAATTGCATATATTTCATTTACTACTACTACTAGAACAAGAAAAAAACACAAAACACTTAAAAGATAATTAAAATTAATGGCATACAATCAGCCAACTGTTTTTAAGCATTCTTTTCCAAAGTGAATTGATAGTAACTCAAAAGATGCTTTAAAACAAACACACACACACAAAATAATTTAGCACTTACTTTTGCAGGTGGAGCAGCAGGTTTAGGGACTAAGCCTTTATAAACACTTGGACCAGTCCCATTCTTAACTGGCTGTGACTGAAGATTTCCTACTACTGGGAATCCAGAGAGCTGTAAGTCTTTTGTATTACCTTTCTTAATGACCAGCATTCTTGGAGTTCTAGATTTAGGATTCGGAGGATATTCTGCATAAATAAAACACAAGCAAGAGTTACACACGATTTCATATTTTAGCATCTGAACCACCAAAAGAACAGTATATGACAAACCTTGATTACATTTAAGAAGAAAAAGGTAGTTATGCTTCCTTGGTAAAATAATTAAGCTAATTATAAGAAATAAAGTTAAAGCATAATCCAACAGAATATATAGCAAGACTTGAGCAATGTGAAATACAGGTGAATCCTGCTAGACACAGTGGCCCAGAGTGTTATTATGACAAAGCTAAGTAACTATATTCTAATTCATTTTTTGAATAATTTTTCATTAAATCAAAAAATATGCATATTTCATTCTAACAGTTCTTAACAATCAGAATATAAAACCTATTTCCACTTCCCCACCGTGAACAGAGCATTCAATTTTCCTAGTTACTCTTCATTCTTTTTACCTCACTTACAAAAAGTTATCACCAATGAAAGCAAGGAATTATAGTCCCTTCATTTCTGAATTTCTAATTAAGTTATGATTAATGAAAAAGTTTTATTTTCACAATAACAATTCATTCAAGTATTTACTGACGCCATCTAACTACACTAAAGGCACAGTACAAGATGCTGGGCAACCAACTCAATTCTGGCTTCTGAAAATAGTAGTAGGAATAACAGTTCCTATTATTATTCTATTAAGTACAAGCCTTTCAAGATTACTACAGTTGTTAAAAATATGAAAAACTACTATTCCAATAATTTAATCAATGCACATGTATAATCAAACAGGTGTTATGCATGAACATACTCACAATTCTGCTGTGAGGTATGTCTTCCTTCCCTTACAGAAATTCTGAGAGTATTAGTTTGATAGTTGGGAGAGTTAAGAATAAAAGAATTAACTCAAAGTTAGAAATCCTAGAAAGTCTAAATTAAAATTAGCTCTGCATATTAAATAAGATATGATCCTGTGAGATGGTGAGTTGAGTAGATGTTTGTGATGATGCCCAACCCAAACAAACTAAACCAGACTTCCTACTGGATCATCTCAAAAAACTAGAACTAAACAGGGATTCCTAGGGGAACCTGGAGGGACTCTGAGGTTGTCTGAGGATGCAAACTCTCCAGGTGATAGAACTGGTATGATGCTTCCTTTATTGCAATCCTGAAGAGACAGACGAAAAAGGATGTAGAGCAAACTAAGAAAAGGCTCATCTTTCTAAAAATTAAACAGATGCAGGGCCAACAATCCAACTTCTTGGCTACTTAAAAAGGCCCAAGATATGGGGCTAAGAAAGACTCCTCGGGAACACAAGGACACAGAAAGTGTATCACCAATTTATAACTTTCTGAAGAAATTACATAATGAAATCAACAAAATGAAAAATAAGAATAAAGATCTCAGAGATCAATGAAAAACACTAGAAATAGTTATATTAAACAATACAATTTTGCAACTATTACTTTTGGTAAACAGATGAATAAGGTATTAAAAGATTCTTGAGGGGAGGGGAGCGGATGTGACTCAAACAGTTGAGTACCTGCTTTCCAGATGGGAGGTCCCCGGGTTCAGTTTCCGGTGCCTCCTAAAATCAAACAAGAAAAAAAAAAAAAAACCAACAAAGCAAACAGAAAAACAACTCAGGGGAGCCAATGTGACTCAGTGGTTAAGTGCCAGCTTCCCACTCATGAGGTCCTGAGCTCAATCCCCAGCCCCAGTACCTTAAAAATAAAAAAAAAATAAAAAATAAAATAAAATAAAAAAAATTCTTGAAACTAATAATAAAATATGAGAAAATCTTAGCCTGAAACTCAAAGTCTAAATTGAACAAAATCCAGGAATCTGAGATATGATGTTGGGAAATGCAAAAGGTAGTATGAGTTTGCAAGGTCTCTTCTCAGGTGAATCCAAGTGTTGGGAGCAGGGGGCAGACATATCAGTACAATACAATTAAATATGTTTAAATATAATTGATAAAGAATTCTAGTTTAATATAGCCAACTAAGTATACAAGTTTATCTGCTGTCCCTTCTAGATTCTCACATTAACATTACAATAAGGATGGAGGAAACCAAATACAATAAATAATAAAAAACAGGAGGTGGGTTATCAGCAAAAGTGATCACAACACAAATTTCCAGAGGAAGAGGAAAAAGCTTCAGCCTAGAGTATGCACAAACAGAATATAACAACTGAGAAAGGAGCTAATCTAACCTCTACAAGATTGGGATTTGGAAATGTCAGATATGGCAGAGGACAGAAAGGAAAACTTTTTCAGATAAATAAAATAACTGACCAAGAAAAGATCCTTACTAAAGTGAATTCTAAAGAATATACTTCAGGCAGAAAGAACTGGAAGGTTGGAGGTACAAGAAGGAAAGAAGTAACGTTTGTACATATTCAATCTTTGATCAAAATTAGAAGGCAGAAGAGAGAGTAGATAAGCAAGTAGAGGTAAATTATCTTAAATCCACAAAATAGTTCCTGGCTACAAAGGGTACATTTTCTAAAAATGGATTCCTAGGTACCTTAGGCAGCAAGAAATACTCTGGCTGTTTCCTCAAGGCCTTCAGTGCAAGAAGAAGGTGAAGCCTAAGAAATCACCCATAGAAAAGGAGGTAGCAAAATAAGAGGTGATTACAGGTACCTGAAGGAAGATAATAGGGATTGGGAAAGAAGAGAAGCACACATCTAGTGTCACTGTACTTATTAAGTATTCATATTCAATTATTTTAGCACAAGAATATGTGCTTTAGAACCAGATTTATCAGAATCTGAATATCAGCTCCAGTCTAACTAGTTACATAATATTGTACACGTTACTTAATCTCTCATCTATAAAATGGAAAATAACAATTTCCTGTCTCAAGAGTTACTGTGAAATTTTTAAAAAATAATTACTAGAAAAAATACAAAGAAAAGTCATATACTATCTTTGCTGCTACAAGGTTCCAATAACAATTCAAACTAAAGATGTCCTTTTTTAAGAATTTAGGTTGCTCCACAAGGGTGAAGATGAGAAAAACTATAAAAGAAATAACACAATACAGACCAACCTATGTCCTGTAAAACTATGCTGAATATACCAGAGAAATCTGGCCATTTATGAAAAAGAAAGTATTCTTTTTTTAAACAAATCAATTTTATTAAGAAAGTATTCATAATGTAATAATTGTAAGTAATAGAAAGAGTAGAAGACAGCACTAAGAATCAAAACTTAATTTGCATGGTTTATTCCCATTTTATATTAGTAATAAACTGGCTAATCTGTTAACAGATCATCTCTCCAATTTCTCTTCAAGTTATGTATTTAAACTGCAAGGTTCAAACAGTATCTTGTTTACCTAATGTCTACTTTGCTAAATTCTAAACTTTCTCCGTTTACTTTGTCATCTGGTACACTAAATGAAAAAGACTTAAACTGTTTACTCTTTTAAATAGAAAATTTATGAGAAAAATGTATCAAATATATTGCTGAAAAACATTAACACCTACATAAAATAAATGGAAAAGATACCACCTCGGTGACCTCTTTTTCTAAGTTATATGTGCTTAAATTATCACAAGCACTTATAATCAAGTATTATCATATTCAAATAATAAGTTCAAAACACAACTGAAGGCAAATAAGAGTTTTGGATTTTCTCTTTTTTTCCCTCTATCAAAGCAAACAACTGTAACTAGACAATAATTGACTTTAAATGCTATTTTCTCTTTCTCATGATTTGTTATTCTTGCTGTGTCTATGAAACTAAGAATTTGTTTTATTCTTTAAATATGAAGTCAAGACGGAAGGGAAGTGGCCGAATACTTCAGAAGACAGATCAGAATGAAAATACCACCACATATAAATTGGTCACACATATAATTCAGAGCTGACATCAATTCCTTATCCTCTTTTCAGTCTTTCACTACAATCTCCATATAGCTCCCCCTTCTACATAGATATATTTTCAAAGATCAGGAAATTTATTCAGAGAGATTAAGAGATTAAGTGATTTGCCCAAAGTATAAATAACCATAAGTAAAATAAATCAGACCTGTCTGATTCCAAAGCCAATGTTCTTAAACACTAAATTATTCTACTACAAAAAAATGTAAATTAAAGCAGTTAGAGCAGATATTTTTAAAAGTTTTCCATTCCCAGCCAAAAATACTAGTAATAAGCCTATATTAAACAGGGTAAGAGCCTCATAAGAGTACACTACCAAGACAGGTCAGGGTCCACCCTTTCCTTCATATCACAATGATGCAGATTACAAATTCAGATTCGTCATTATCTTGACACACAAGACAAGGGGCAAAATTAATACGTAAACAAACGCATACAGCCAAATGAAGAGTAAATAGTATTTGAATTAACCAAGTTTTCATATTAATTTGAAGAGAAAACTTATAATGTACGCATACCAAACTTAAAGAATCTGTACCATAGTTATTAAATTCTTACTGTGAACCTAAGTTTTAATTCAGAAAAACAATCTGCTTAAGATTATTTTAATATAGGTTGATGCTTTTTGGATTGTTGGTTTCTATTTTTTAAATCTGTTTTGGTTTTACAGTAATATGAGCACAATGAATGTTAACTGTTATAATCGACATAAATTGACATAAATAGCAGGACATAATGATCTCCTTTAACAATATCCTCTACATGACTCATACAAAGAACAGGCTTAAAAAGAGGGTATACTTCACAAATAAAAGCAACCTGCATGATAAACGAATAATAATGCTAACTCTGACCAAATAAAATTTATTTCTCACAAGGTGTCTAGTCTACCCATTATTTTCTATTCTCAACCATGAATATTACTTTTTTCAATAACATAATTTTTTTTCAATAACATAATTTTAACAATTGTTTTCATATAAGACTTTAAAGGAAAGTGGGTTCATTTTTCTCTCTCTCTACATATATACACACACATAACATAAAGCAATCCCACTGACAATGTTTTTACAAAGAAATTCAATGAAGATTATTCATTTCCTTTAATTCTGCTTAGTAAAATTCCGAAAAGCAAACTCATATTCTAACTCAATTCATGGAATTATGTCACTTAATCCATATGCTTGTAGCTAACATCACTGAAATTCTATAGAAAACAAACTCTCTTTAAGATTTCCTTTGATTTAGAGGATGAAATTTTTTTTGGCACTGAATAAAGCATAGTGAGTTGTGTTTTAAAATTGATTGTAAGTCAATATAACAAAACATTAAAATCTTAAAAATGAGCCTTGATGCTCTTAAGTAGTACATCTAATATAAGCAAAAATCAGGAAAGTTCATAAAGTTATCAAGGAATAGATAAAAAACAAATGCCGAGTTGAAACCAGTCTAACTTAAATAAAATACTTGTGACTGAAATTTTTCATTATTTTGTACCTTGAGCATTACATGTCTATAATATGTTTTTGACATCCTGGGTCATTGACAGGAAAACAGCCCAAGGACTTTTGAAAACACTTAAGTCAGCAACCACTAATGAGGGTCTCAACACATAATCTCTTGCCCCGCTCTCCCCCAATAAATTAATCCACACAACTGAATTATTTTAAAATTATTCTAGGCACACCAAAGTACCTTGCAGTCCTGTTTCAAAACATTAAGAGCATGAAAAAAGTTAAGATTATTTAATAAGCATTAATCTTATGCACCAAACAGTCACAATCCTGGTTAATATAAAAACACTATAAAAGTCACAGATATAAGCAAGATGAATGAAGGAATTTCCAATTAAGCTATGACGTTCTAAGTAGAACTCTATATACTATAGAGTTCTATACTCTTATATGGCTTAATTACACTCAAGGTATTTTTTTAAGGGGGATATTATGTTTAAACTCTTCCAATTTTTGATAATACAAAATTAGGGGACAAACTTTTTTCTCTTTATATATGTATTACATTTTCATTATTAAATTCTGACTTACCTGGAAGGAAGTAGCACTAGAAAAGTTCTATTGAAGTCTTTCCTAAAATTCTGTCATGTCTTCCTCAGGAACATGCTACTTTAAATGTTGCAATAGGGAAAATATTTGGAAACCCAGGGAGTAAAGTTAGAGAGGAATAGTGAAGTGTGATACAATGAAAGTTTCATTGTATTACTATGGGAAGTACTGGGAATTTAACAACCAAGCGGCAATGAACCATTTTCTTTTTCTAATGCAGAAACACTTCTTAGTTTACCTAAGACACAGTAAAGAGTACATCTTCCTCTTAAACATCTTTTCAACTAGTGCTCAAAATCCTTAGACCAACCCTGAAACAGTAGAACCAAAATCTTTATATTAATACATTTTAGTGTCATTGTTTTCAAAGATATCTTTGTCTTTAAATCATTTCTATTATTAAATCAACCAAGGATCAGTACCAATAGTTATCTATAGATAGTTTTATATGAAAACGACTGATATTCTTGATTTTTTTAATTTACTGGCATTCTAATAAAATCCAAATTATCCCTAATTTCTTAAGAGATTCTATTTTAACACCTTTCAGGTGGTTCTATATTCTTATGCAACCAGTTGTTCCCAGAAAAACTGAATAATAAGGAAACATACCTAAGAGAGGAGCTTGGGAGATTTTTTTGGTTGGGTATGTGTGTGTCTGGGCGTGTAGGCCTGGGGAGAGTGGCAGAAATACTAATTTGCAATACAGAAAAAACAATGCCATTCACATGGTTCTAACAAGTGTCTGACCATCCCCCAACCCCAACCCTCATAAAGCCTGTAAATAAAGAGGGAGATCAAAAGAAAACAAAATAATTCTCCAGCGTTATCACCCCATAAATACAATAAAGAACAGCACAGGAAGTGGCAAAGTTTAAAATAATGCCTTTATTGTTAGTACTGGTATGCTGTCATAAGCCACAATCCTTTTGTTTTGGAAAGAGTTGATTTTTTTATAGGAAAATACAAATGAACACGTGTACAAGGTTCCAAAGTGGACAAAGCACCTTTGAGTTTTGCATCAAATAATTAATTTTATTTATCAGATGTCAAGTCTTCATATTTTATAAGATTTTCCATTATTTTAAACTTCATTTGAATCTTTAAAAAGCTGTCTAATTTGTACTATGAGTGTGGTTTAAGATGCTATCAAATAAAACTCTCAACAGTTTTAAAGAAAAGGGGGTTATTACCAGACTCTTATTATGCTTTGACCATCAAAAACGTCAAATAATCTCACATAGACTATCTCCATAGGCAAATGTATACAAAATTATTTAAGAGACTATGTATAAGCATTTTCATATATTAAAAGACTAATTTCACATCAAACTATTATCAGAAGTACTTATCTTTCCAGTTAGCTAAGTTTTTGACTTTGAAAAATTAAATAATTTAAACTAAGTTTTTTGTTTCTTTAGATTATCAAGCTGCTCTCAAAATGACATCAATTCATTACACTAACTTACTATCATTTTAAAATAAACCATATTTATAGCTGAGTATAATTAATAGTACAAGCACGTGCAAAGCAACTCTTCAAAGTCAAACTCTTCTTCTACCCCAAATATTTTCTTTATAACTGTTACCTTTTTTGAAGCTTAGCACACCCCAAGTAGATATTTAAAAAAGAAATCTTTATTCTAGCCTGCTTTTTATTTAAAAAAACACAAAAAAGTCAAATTTACAAATATCAACATTTTATACCCCTCAAAAATAAATATTACTTACCCCATACACCTGCAGCTAAAGATTTATTCTGATTTGGTTCTCTCTCATATTCAGGATTTAAAGATGGCTGGAAGAAAGGTGGAATAAAGAAATTAAAACAATTGTTTAACTACATTTTAAGAATAAATCACTTAAAAGCAATTTCTAAACTATACATACTGTAGAAGCGGTGATATAATCAATTATTGAATATTAAAGACCAATTACTCATAAACTGTATTGGCAGCTTATTCTGTGTGGTGGTTTGAAGCTCTATGTGCCCCATAAATATGAGTTTTTAAAGCTAATCCATTCCTGTGGGTGTGAACCCATCGTAAATAGGGTCTTTTGATGGGGCTACTTCAGTTAAGGTGTAATCCCACAGCACCTCATTCAGGATGGGTCTTAATCCTCTTAATGGAGTCCTTTATAAACAGAATAAGTACAAACACACACACACACATACACACACACAGCGAGGGGGGGGGAGGGAGAGGGGGAATTAACAACACTATACTGTCATTACTGTAAAGCCGCCCCCCCCCGGCCCCCAAAGTATGATCCCTTGATAAATACAAGTTAGATCGGCTTAACAGAATTTTGGTGGAGTTTAAATGTGCATTTTAAAAATATATTAGATATTACATTCAGAGTCTATACTTTAGGTCTAGGATGATAATGACTTATGCCCACCATTTTGGGAGTTGGGGTGGGAGTATAATAATTATAACAATAGTAGCACCTGGCTTTTATTGAGTGCTTTTTATGCCAAGCACTGTTTTAAGTGATCAACTTATACTGCTTGTTTTAACTCTCACAACATTATGAGAAAGTACCATTATTATTCCTGGTTTCTTCATGTTATAAAAATTCCTAACTAACAAGTAGAACAAAATGGATCACTGAAACTGGAAAGGCATAGAGATACAAAGGTTCTTCTTTTATTCTACTCTTTCCCCTTACCACTACTCCCCTGACCCAAATCCAATCTATAAAATCCTCTTTTCCAACTCCAAACAAAAAGCCTCCTCATTGGTCCCCAGAGAGCTAACAGGTGGGGGTAGTAAGGCAACTAATCAGAACAGCAAACAGCTGGGACCCCTCCCCAACATTAGGAAAGGGGAGGAGGAAAGGTCTTAAAAGGCCTAATCCAGGGCCCCATGTGAGTTTCTCACCCTGTAGCATGCCCACACCCATGTCAGGAGTTGTGTACTGTTTTTCTTTTCTTGTTTCTTAATAAACTCTTTACTCCCTTGCCTTAAAAATCCTCTTTCCCTTACTCCTACCCTCCATCCAAACTACTACCAAATCATATCCAAAGATCATTTATTTCTCTTCATTCAGCTACCCAGTCCATGGTATCATTTTCTCCTGAACAACTGCCTCTGCTTCTGAAATGTCTCCTAGCCCCCACTATAATCCTTTCAAGACCCAATACTGGAATAATCTTTTTAAAACTAAAAAATAAGATCACATGACTTCCCTCCAGAGAGAATTCCCACTGCATTTGGAGTTAAAATTCTCTACCTTGACATGCGAAAGTCCTGCTCAATTTAAACCCTTTTCTGCATCTCTAACCTGGTCTATAACTATTCTTCACCCATAGTTGGCCTTTTAAAATCCTTTAAACATAATAAGCTTGCTACCATTTTAGGACGTTTGCACTAACGCTTCCCCTCTTTCTCCCAGACTTAACAAAGCTAGCTACTTATCAAGTGGGTCTCAGATTAAATATCAGTTCTCTAGAGAAGCCTCTCCTGACCTCTCAAAATAGACACCCAGTCATTTCCTGTCTAAATGTGCTGCAAAATATTAATTATTCTTTATTTTTATGTTCTGACTGCCAGCAGGAAGAATAACGTTCAAAGAGAGGAGGGACCTTGCCTGGCTTGTTGCTCCAAGTATTGTGAGTGCTTAACAATGACTGACTCATAGAGTCACTCAAATATGTTGAATGAAGACTAAACAATGAATACATAAAAAGATAAAGTGCAATCCTCTCTACTTAAAGACTTTAAATTACCAAGAATGAATCCTAAATAGATAAATAGGATTGTACACTAGATCAATTTTCCTTTTTACTTGAGAAGCACAGTGTTTAGAAAGGTCTCACCTAGTGGCTGATTTAACATCTCTATTTACATCTGACCTAGGCTAGCAATTAGTTTGCTTTCTCTGACCACAAAGAAACTTTCAAGAACAGAATGTAGCTGAACGATAAAGAAAGCTATCCTGAGATTAGTCTAAGAATCATATACGAATAATTGTTATGTGAAAGAGACAATCTAAGTAAAATGTGTTGATAAAATATTCCTTCCAAAAGATTGACAGAAGGAGGTACCAGGGATTGAACCTGGGACCTCGTACACGGGAAGAAGGCGCTCAAACCACTGAGCTACACCCACTCCCCTGATAGCTTTTTAAGATATTATAATGCACTTGGAAATAAGCCACTCAGCTCAGACAGTAATTCTAAGAGAAACTGTTCAAATTGCCATAAAGAATAAGAATTTATATAATAAAAATGTATGTATTTGACATAAATACATTGAAATTTTTAAAAGGCCACACAATGAGACTTAGAATAAGCAACCTCACAAAGCTTGGGGGGAAGGGAAGAAAAGCAAAGGGAAAAAAAAAAAAAATGTGGGCGGGGGGATAAACAAAAATCCCTCAGAGAATGTAAGAATTAAAAATAACTGGACAAATACCTATGAAAAGTGTGATCTCTATAGGAAATGAGCTGTACTGATAAAATCTCATGAGAGCTTTGATGCTAAAACAGCCCTTACAGAAACTTCATTTGTATTAAAATTACAAGAAACTTACAAAATCCTCAGCCTCAAACTGTTTGCGTTCTCTCTTGTCTTCTTTCCTCCCTGTTTCATTGTCAGGTATGCTGTTTTCATGCAGTCCTTGGCTTTTGCCAGAATGGAAAATACTGCTACGAGAACGGGAACTTCCACCATGGTATCCCCCTCGATGATTTATGTTTTCAGTACCATTTCTTCCATGTGTACGCCATCCATTTTTTTCTTTCCTTCCAAAATTACCTTTATATGATAATGGTAAAGGATTATAAATTCAAAGAAAATGAATTATATCTTAAAGATTGCATCATAATAAAAACATACTTAAAAGAACAAGAAAAAAATTATCCTTAAGCTCTAGCATCCTTTAGCAAATTTTACCTCCATTAGGACGACCAATACCAGAATCAAAGCCATCTGAAGAGTTGTGTCGTCGACGATTCACATCATAACGATTTTCTGTCCATGAAAAGTTTTCAGAATGCTTTTCAAAATTCAATGACGACTGAAACAAATTACATATGGGTAAATATAAAACCACAATATGTATTTAAAAACTAATAGCATTATAGCTTAGTTTACTTCCAAGAATTTTAAATGGTTAAGAGAAACATATTTTCAAGGTGTTGGAAACAAGAGTGCCTTTCTGAAACAGTTCAGCAACTACATCTACTCATTTAAAAAAACTTTTAAGGTTAAATTCCATTCTAAGAGAAACATGATAAAACACGGTGCATCTTCCTTAAAATAAAATGTAAAATTCTGTATCACACCCTATAGTGAAATGTTTAACATTTTACTATAGCACAAAGGTTTTCTTCTATATCAGAAAATGTCAAATGAAGCTTCAATCTTATTTTAATTTCTCTAATATTTCCAAACTCTTCCCCAAAGAAAATGTAAACAAAACTTTATCAAAAGACAACCATGCAGGGAAATGGATGTGGCTCAAGCAATTGGGCTTCCGCCTACCACATGGGAGGTCCCGGGATTGGTTCCCAGTGCCTCCTCAAGAAGATGAGCTAGCGCGGTGGGCAGGCACAGCAAGCTGGCGCAACAAGATGACGCAACAAAGGACATACAAAGAGGAAAGACAATGAGAGACACAACAAACCAGGGAGCTGGGGTGGCTCAGGTGACTGAGCACCTCTCTTCCACATGGGAGGTCCTGGGTTCAGTTCCCGGTGCTTTGGAAAAAGAACGTATGGAGTTCTTACATGGAATGATGGAAGTATTTTGGTAATGGATGGTGCTAATGGTAGCACAATGTTGCGAATGTAATTAACAGCACTGAAGTCCATGTGCGTGTGATTAAAAGGGGAAATTTTATATTGTATATATGGTAACAGAATAAAAACTTTTTTAAAAATTTCAAAGAACTACACTATACAATGAACCTCAAGTTAAACCATGGACTACAGTCAAAAGTACAATTATAAAAGATGCTACCCTCAATTGTAACAAATGTTCTAAACTAATGTAAGACGTTAATAATAAGGTGGTATATGGGCATCTTTTATGCATGATTGTTCTGTTAACTGATTTCCCTAATAAAGGATTAAAAAACAAAAACAAAACCCATCTTCCTGTCCAATGAGAACATAGTCAAACTTTTGCCTATAACTTCAAGATCAACCAATTCAATAACAAGCTGTAGGGCAACACGAGAGTACCGACATACACACAATGGGAGTTACCAAAGAAGAAGAAGGGAAAAAATTAAAGAAATAATAGCCCAAAACTCCCCAAATTTGATGAAAAACATTCATCTACAGTGATAAGTTAAATGAACCCCAAGAAGGATATGCACAAAGAGACAATTAATTAGACACACAATAGTAAGACTGCTAAAAGACGAAGAAAAATCTTGAAAGAAGCAAGAGAAAAACGACTCATCATGAAATGGAGAACAACAATATGATTAATGGCTAAACTAACTTCTTCATCAGAAACAATACAGGCCAAAAGACAATGCAAAGATAAATTCAAAATGCTGAAAGAAAATACTCTTTAACCAAGAATTCTATATTCAGAAAAACAGTTCTTCAAAAATGAAGGCAGGGACAACCAGCAAGATGGCAGCAGAGTAAGGAGCTCCTAGAATCAGTTCCTGCTACAGGGCAGTTAGTAGTCAGAGCTATCTAAAGCACTTGTTTGGGGGCTCCAGGAGACCAAAAGTGCATCCTGCAACATCCTTGAAAGAATGGAAGGAGACTGCCCATCTGCAGAGAAGATTCGTAAGTAGAACCCTCCTCGCCCCGGAGGCCAGTGCCCATCCTCCACTGGAGGCACAAGCCACCTCGAGAGCTATTCTGTGGCTGGAATTGGAAGCTCCACTTTCCAAAAACTGGGGAGGAAGAGACGGTTGGGCACCAACTTCAGCTACTGATTAGTCAATTTGGCTGGCTAAAGTATAACTCTAAGAACAGATAAAAGTTTCAACCTGTCAAAGTCAGAAAGCGGCCAGTAGCCCCCGTTTTGACTCCACCCCAGCATGAGGGTAAGTTGACTGAAAATCACAATGACGGTAGAGACCAGCTTCTTTCGCCCAAATTGGCCTGCAGCCCTAGCCTAGGCTTCAGCCCCACCTCTAGCAAGGAGGAAGCTGGCTGGTCCTGCACCAGCCTATCCAGGTAACTGCAGGTACATCTGGCTGGCAGAGAATGAATAATGGGAAGTCTACAGTGGCAACTGCAGTCATCTTGGACCTGCACTACATAGATTGCTGTCCACACCTGCAGCTCCATCCCGGCTGCTTCAGGCAGGGGAGAAAGGGGCGTGAAGCTTCATCAGTCTCTCTGGGCAACTACAGTCTAGGCCTGCACGACTTGGATTATTCCACACAGCTGTGGCTCTGTCCCTACCCCTGGCAAAGGAGAAAGGTGGGAGAAGCTTGACTGGTCCTTGGGGCACTGAGGGCAGCTTGAGCCTTCACAGCTTACAGCACCAACTACATCCTTGGCTCCTACGACACAACCAGCAAGGGAGAAAGGGCAGAAAGCCCTAAACTAAGGAGAAAAATTAACCCAGAATAAATACTCCAGTAAGTCAGATGCCAAGACACCAACAAAAAATTAGAATCCACACAAAGAAACAGAAAGATATGGCCCAGTTAAAGGAACAAGGTAAGTCTCCAGATGACCTAAATTAGTTGAGACAACTAACCATAGATTATTAACAAATCTCCTTAATAAATTCATTGAGATGGGTAAAGAAACTAAGGATATTAAGATGACACTGGATGAGCACAAAGAAGAATCTGAAAGCATACACAGAAAAATAGATCTTATGGAAATGAAAGGTACAATAAATGAAATTAAAAATACACTGGAATCATATAATAGCAGATTTGAGGAGGCAGAAGAAAGGATTGGTGAGCTTCAAGAAATGGCCTCTGAAAGTGAACATACAAAAGAACAGATGAAGAAATGATTGGAAAAACTTGAACAAGGTCTCAGGGACCTAAACGACAGCAAGAGACATGTAAATATACGTGTCATGGGTGTCCAAGAAGAGGAGGAGAAGGGAAAAGGGGCAGAAAGAATATTTGAATAAATAATGGTAGAAAATTTCCCAACCCTACTGACATGTCCAAGAAGCACGACATACTCCCATCCAAAAAAATCCTAACAGACCAACTCCAAGACACACTACTCAGAATATCAAATGCCAAAGACAGAGAATTCTGAGAGCAACAAGAGAAAAGCAATGTATAAGAGATACCCAATAAGATTAAGTGCTGATTTCTCACCAGAAACCATGGAATCAAGACAGTGGTATGATATATATAAAACACTGCAAGAGAAAAACCTCCAGCCAAGAATCTTATATCCAGCAAGACTGTCTTTCAAAAATGAGGGCGAGTTTAGAATATTCACAGATAAACAGAAACTGAGAGAGTTTGTAACCAAGAGACCTGCTTTGCAGGAAATACTAAAGGGTATGCTACAGCCTGAAAAGACAAGACAGGAGAGAGAGGCCTGGAAGAGAGTCTGGAAATGAAGGTTATATCAACAAAAGTAACTAAAAGTGTCAACAGAGTGGTGAAAATAAAATATGACAGATAAAACCCAAATATTCAGGAATAAACTTAACCAATGATGTAAAGCACTTGTATTCAGAAAACTAAAACTCATTGTTAAAAGAAATTTTTAAAAAAGACCTAAATAAATGGAGGAACCTTCCATGCTCACAGATTGGAAGACTAAATATCATTAAGATGTCAATTCTACTCAAATTGATATACATATTCAATGCAATCCCGATAAAAATTTCACCTGCATTTTAAAAATACATTTAAATACATTGATTAGCAAATTTATTTGGAAGCGTAAGGGGTCCTGAATAGCCAGAAAACATCTTAAAAAGGAAAAGCGAAGTTGGAGGACTCTCATTTCCAGACTTTAAGTTGCATTACCTAGCTACAGTGGTAAAAACAGCATGGTACTAGCATAAAGACAGACACACAGACCAATGGAACTGAAGTGATGGTTCAGAAACAGACCCTCATATCTATGGTCAAGTGATTTTTGATTAGCCTGTCAAATCCACCCAGCTGTGGCAGAACAATCCATTCAATAAATGGTGCTAAGGAAACTGGATATCCATAGCAAAAGAAGGAAAGAGGACCCCTATCTCACACCTTATACAAAATGAATAAAAAACCTAAATATAAAAGAACCATAAAGCTTCTAGAAGAAAATGTAGGAAAATATCTTCAAGACCTGGTGGTAGGTGGTAGATTCTTAAAGGAGATAAGAGAAGGACTGAGATGGACTACTGATATTTAATGTATGTAGAACTTTTAACTAGCTTTACTGTAAAAGCATGGAAATGTACAGAGCTGATGGTAACACATTATAGTGAGTAACAGCTGGTTTATAAATGGGGATGTGGCTGAAAATGGTAGTCTAGGTATGTAAATGCCAATGGACAGAAAGCTAGAAAATAATCTGGGGACTGTAAACCCAGAGGTAGTTAATTGTAGGTGATGGTACAGATGCAAGAGTGTCCTTCATGAGCTAGAGCAGATGTACATCACTATTGCAGGGTGGTGGGAATGTGGAGAAGCATGGGAAAAATACAACTGGAGTGACCTATGGAGTGTGGTTAACAGTAATAATGTAATATTCTTGCATTTAGGCCAAATATGTACGTGTTGATAATGCAGGAGAATGGAAAATGTATGCCAAATGTACACTATAAACCTTGTAATAATCGGGTGACATTATTTCAAAATCTGTAATAAATGTTCCACCACAGTGTGGTATATTGATAGAGGGGTGTTGTTTGGAAATTTTGTACATGTGCATGATTGTTTTGTTACAACTTGTCACAAAAATATATTTAAAAAATAATAATAGGGTGGGTTGGGGGGGGGAAATACACCAAATGTAAGATAAGGACTATAATCAGTAGTAAGATTTTGACAATATTCTTTCATAATTTGTAACAAATGTCTCACGACAATGCAAGGTGTTGGCGGATGGTTGATGTACGGGACCCCTGTATGATGCTATGAATGTTTGCTTTGTATGTTCACAACTTTTACTATACACTTATTGTTTATGTATGTTCATGTATAAATGATATAAAAAAATAATAATAGGGTGGGTTGGGGGAAAATACTTTGGTTAGTATTAATATTTTGAGGATGCTCTTTCATCATTAAAAATGTTCAACAACAATGCAAGGTATTGGTGGTAGGGTGAAGTATGAGAGCCCTGTATGATGTTATGCATGTTTGTTTTTTAAGTTCACAACTATTGCTATACACTTTATGTATGTTCATGTATGAGTGATAATACTTCAGTAAATTTTTTTAAAAAGTGAAAGCAAAATAAAGACATTCTCAGATGAACATAATAAACCAAAAGATTAGACTTGCCCTGTAAGAAATACCAAAGTAAGACCTTTAGGCTGAAAGGAAATAATGCCAGATGGTAAACTTAAATACAAAGGAAGAAATGAAGCACACCAGAATTGGTGAGTATGTGGATACACAAAAGACTGTGTGTACAGTATAGACACATTATTTTTTCCTTCTCAATTTCTTTAAAAACTACCCACTGTTAGCAAAGATGTGGAGAACTGGAACCCTCATATATCGCTGGTGGGAATGTTAAACAGCACAGCCGCTATGGAAAACAAGCAGTTCCTTAAAAAGTTAAACATACACTAACCATACCAATCAGCCATTCCACTTCCAAATATCTATCCAAGAGAAATAAAAACACATCTACACAAATTCATACACTAATGTACTTAGTAGCATTATTCAAAATAGCAAAAAAAAGCCCTAAATATCAATTGGTGAATGGATAAAGAAAATGTAGTATATCCTACAATGAAAAAAGATAGTAGTACTGATACATTGCTACAATGTAGATGAATCTCAAAAAAAAAAGTTACAGTTGAAGAAGTCAGATCCAAAAGACCACATTTTGTATAATTCCATTTCTATCAAATTTCTTTTAAAAAAAAAGCAAATCAATAGAAACAGAGTGCAAACTGGGGATTACATGGAGCTGGAGGTAAAGGAGTAGGGATTGCAAATAGGCATGAGGGAACATTTTGTGGTGATGTAAACTGTTTCTAAACAGAATTATGGTAACTGTTAAACTATGGAACAAATTTCACTAAAATCAAACTCTACACTTAAAATAGGTAAATTATACCTTAATTGTTTGAAAGAAAAAAAGGTTTTCTCAAAAGCTCTCCCATATGCTAAAAATAACCAGCTCAAGATTATTATAGAAATGAGACTGCTTTTCATAATGTCAAGATAAAATTGATGTATCAAGGAATGTGGAGAACCAAGATTTTTAAAAAAAACTTTACAACTCTAGCAGAAATCAAGTTTTGAAAATGTGAGTCCTGCTACTACAAAGAAAGTCTGATGTTATAGCATAAAGATGCCAATTCACTCCTACACTTAACTACATATTCAATGTGGCCCTAATCAAAATACAAAAATTTCACACTGAATTTGACAATGTGAACTGAAGCTTATCTAGAAATACAAATATGGGCATGGCTTTTTAAAAATGTGAAGAATTAAGAGTAGAGTGAGGGTTAAAGTCAAAATGAATCATAAAAATGACAAAAGTTTGGCTCAAAGAAATAGAAAAATCAATAAAGAATATGAGCTCAAAATACTGGACCCAAATATAGCTAAGAATTGTGTATAAAGGCCCAGAATTCCTTACTTAAAACCTTTCAGTTGTGTAAATTTCAGAATCTTACAGATTTTAGAAATGTTATTTGGCAACACACCTCACAATCAGACATGTACCTTTTTACAATGAAACATTAATATTCAATACCAAGTAGGATATTTAAACAGAGAAAGGGGGGGAAAAAAAGGAGCAGAGTACACAGTCTCATGTTAGTTCATGTCAATTCAACACAAAATGAATTACGAAAAAGTGCTTTCTGGATTTTGGTGTTGCAAGTAAGGGGAAGGGAGGGAATTGATCACTAAATGTTGGGACTGAAATTGTGGTTAGAGAGAGAAGGCTATGGAATCAGATTATCAAGGTTCAAAATCCTGATACCACCATGAGCTAACTGAACAACTTTCGCAAGTGAGGCATATATGACTTTGCATTTTCTCTCCCAACCCTTCCAGTTCTTTCCCCTTCCAGTCACAGCAACATTCCATTCCTAAATAGTTAAAAGGCAACTAGTTAAAAGGAACTGGTTGTGAACTCCTGACAGATCAGTAAATCTTGTATCACTGCATTCTGTAAAAGTCATGCTCCACCTCATGTGCCTTCCCCACATGCATGTAAACATGCATCACAGAAGATGACCACTCTCATCTGTAGGTGGCGCAGATGATTGAGCTCGGAACTGTCGTCTCTCCTCCCACCACTGAGGATGAGGACCTCATGTAAGCCCCCTGGTAAACACCCATTTACTCAACAAGCTAGACTTGTCCGAGTCATTCTTTGGTCTGATGTATCCCTTGCAGTTCAGCAGAAAGCTACTGTTTTATATAGCTCCTCACTATACTCAGAACAAGTAACTAAATCTCCCTAATGTTCAGTTTCTTTTTTTCTCTAAATCAAAGTATCTAGATTCCTCTTGAGAAATGTTGGAGGATTAAAAAAAATAATCATGTGACAAACTTAGCCCAGTGCTTGGTACATTGTAGTGAACACCTCACTATATATTAGTATTCATTACCACCATTATTAACTGACTCCCATTCAAAAGCAAAATTCCTAACAAAACAAAAATTTCAACTGCGAAGTGAAATCATAAAAGTACTAAAAGAAAACAGGTGGTAAATTCTCCTTATAACCCTGAAATAAGCAAGGTCTCAAAACTCATCTAAGAAACAACTATGATACATCTAATAATATTTACATAAAAACCTAAAACTTGGATAGTGAGCTTTAAAAAGCAAAATTTTTACATTACAAAGGTCCGATAACTAAAAAG
>JAQZBX010029665.1:0-27186 GCA_029593785.1 Cabassous unicinctus | reverse complement strand
CAGCGTTCTCTCTATGGTGCTGTTTCTCCCATAGCCAGGATTCATGGGTCCAGGAATCAAGGGGTGGAAATGGGAGTGGCACCACTCACTATTACCCCTAGTGACCCACTAGGAAAATTTTTGCTTCCTGTCCCTGCAACCTTAAGCTCTGCTGGTCTACAGGTTTTAGTCCCAAAAGGAGGAGTGCTGCCACCAGGGACCATAACAATGATTCCATTGAACTGGAAGTTAAGACTGCCACCTGGCCGCTTTGGGCTCCTCTTACCTGGGAATCAACAGGCAAAGAAGGGAATTACTGTACTGGCTGGGGTAATTGATCCTGACTATCAAGGGGAAATAGGACTACATCTACATAATGGGGGTAAAGAGGAGTTTGCCTGGAATGCAGGAGTTCCTATAGGGTGTCTTCTAGTCCTGCCATACCCTGTGATTAAAGTCAATGGGAAATTGCAACAAACCAATTCAAGCAGGACTAACAATGGCCCAGAATCTTCGGGAATGAAAGTTTGGGTCGCCCCACCAGGCGAAGAACCACGGCCAGCTGAAGTGCTTGCTGAAGGTAATGGGAACATGGAATGGGTAGTGGAAGAAGGTAGTGATAAATATGAACTTCGATCACGTGACCAGTTACAGAAACGAGGACTGTAATAGTCATGAACCCTTCTTCCATGTTTGATTGTATATGTACACAAAACGAATTTCTTTGTTTTCTTCCCCAACCTTTTCCCCTATCATGAAAAGTTGTATTAATTTCACGGCATAATATTTAAGGATGTCAAGTTTAAGAGTGAATATTACCCAAGGATTTGCACCCTGTTCTGTGGGGAATTAATGTGTTTCCAGTTGTACGCAGGGGAGTTGAACATTGTTAGGTGGAAATATATATGTATGCTTGTCTGTTATTGTTTTTACTTAGAAACTAAGTATGGTTTAGGGTAATGTGTATGATTGCCGAGTTGACAAGGGGTGGACTGTGATGGTTAGGCTAATGTGTCAACCCGGCCAGGTAATTGTGTTTAGGTGTTTGTTCCAGCAAGCACTGGGCTAATTGTTATACAAGAGCAGTTATGGACTTCAATCACCAGTGAGTTTACTGCATGGATGGCTGATTACATCTGCATCTATCAGGGAGATTACATCATCAATGAGTGGCGCTTTTATCCAATCAGTTGAATGACTTAAAAGGGGAAGTGATTTCAACATTCAGAGAGAATTTCCCAGCTTGTCATTGGACAGGCAACTTCTCCCAGAAACATCAACGACCTTTTGTCGGACTTTCATCGGAGCCACTGGTTTGCAGCCTGCCTGCGGAACCTGGACTTATGCATCCCCATGGTCACGTGAGAGACTCTTAAAATCTCATATTATTGACAGATATCTCATGTTGATTCTGTTTCCCGAGAGAACCCTGACTAATACAATGGCTGTCTCTCTCCCTTCCTCTCTCTCTCTCACATTGACTGTGTCCAAATTTCTTCTCTTTATAAGAACATCAGTCATATTGGATTAGGACTCACCCAAATCTTCAAAGATCTTATTTCCAAATAAGATCACATTTATGGGACTGGGAGTTAGGACTGGAATGTATCTTATTGGGGGGAAGGGCACAATTCAATTCATAATAAGTCAGAAACCCTAAACCACTAACCCAGATAGGGGAGTATGGAGGGTCACTCCAAAACCTCTAGAGAGACAAACAGAATGGTGACAATGCAGAACTGTGGATAAAAGACAATCTTGTCATTAAATGATGTTGGGAAAATTGGGTGTTCATATGAAGATAAATGGAACTTGACCCCTACCTCATGCCATACACCAACATTCCAGATATAGTATAGACCTAATTGAGAAAAGCACACCAATAAAGTGTTTAGATTAGAAGATGAAGTATGAGAGTATTTCATAACTTTGGGGAAAGATATCTTACACTGAACATGAAAAACAGTAACTATGAAAGAAAAGAACTATAAATTTGGCTACTTTAAAAGTCAAAACTACATCAAAAGACATCATAAGGATAAATATTGATAATTGTTGAAGCTAGTTTCATTATACTATTTTCTCTAGAAATCAAAACAAAAGGACATCATAAAGAGAGTGAAAAGGCAAGTCACAGAATGGCAGAGGATATTTACAACCTAATAACTGACAAAGAACTAGTATTCAGTGGACTGAACTTCTATGAATCAAAAATAAGAAGACAAATGCCCATTATAAAAATGGACAAAAAGCTTGAGTAGTCATTGCACAAAACAAAATGATAAATGATCAATAATCATATAAAAAGATAGTCAACCTCATTAAAAACTAAAGAAATTTAAATTCAAATCATAATGAGCTACCTACTAGAATGGATAAAATTGAAAAGACTGAAATTCCACAAGTTGATTAGGATGGGGAATAATAAAAACTTTCATACACTCCTAGTGGGAAGGTAAATTGGTACAATCCTCAAGAAAAGAGTTTTACATTGTCTAGTAAAGTAAAAAATATGCATCCCCATATGTCTTAGCAAATTCACTCTTAGGTATATTCACTGGACAAATGAATGCACATATGTCTGTACAAGAATATTCCAAGTACAATTATTCATTAGCGAGAAAAACTGAAAACAAATCAAAGGTGCATTAACCACAAGAATGAATAAATAACTTGTGGTATATTCATGCAATAGAACATTATACGGGAAAAAAATGAATGAGCCAAAGCTACACATAACACAAACTAATCTTACCTATTGTTGAATATACATACATTATGATTCCATTTTATATGTATTCATTAACAGGCAAAGTAAATCATAGTGTTTAGAGATTAATACTTCAGTGGCAATCCACAAAGAAATACAAGGATAGACTATGATTGGGAAAGGGCTTGTTAGGATGCTTATGATGTGTTAGGGATTATACATGTGTTTGATTTATGTTGATGTGTAATATTGCACATTTATGCTCTTGTATTTTTCAAATTTATGTGTTTTTCATAATTAAGTGATTTCTAAAAAGGGAAAAGGTAGAACAATTAGAAAAAAGTAAGATAAAAGAAATAAATGCAAACAAATAATTAAAATAAATGTATTTGGATTAAATGCTTTGGTTAACAGACAAAAATTATCAGCTTGGGTAAAGCAAAATCTAGTTTTAGGTGGTTATAAGAGGCATCTAAAACATAAGACACAGAGACAACCAGCAAGATGGCAGCAGAGTAAGGAGCTCCTAGAGTCAACTTGTGCTACAGGGCAGTTAGTAATCACCAAGAGCTATCTAAAGCGTCTGTTTGGAGGCCCCAGGAGAACAGAAGAGCATCCTGCAACATCCTTGAAAGAATGCAGGGAGGAGACTGCCCATCTGCAGAGAAGATTTGTAAGTAGAGCACTCTACTCTGTGGAAGCCAGTGCCCATCCTACTCTGGCAGTACAAGCCACTTCAGGAGATATTCTGTGGCTGGAGGTGGAAGCTCCATTCCCCAAAAACAGGGGAGGAAGAGGTGGTTGGCCACCGACTTCAGCTACTGATTAGTAAATTCAGCTGGCTAAAGAATAATCCTAAAAACAGCTAAAGTTTGAACCTGTCCAAGTCAGAAAAAGGCCAGTAGCCATCCATTTTGATTCCCCTTCAGCATGAGGGGAAGCCAGTCTGATTGAAAATCCCAGTTATGATAGGGACTGGCTTCTTTCCACCTAGATCATACTGCAGCCCTAGCCTAGGCTTCAGCCCCACCTCTGGCAGGGGGGAAGCTGGCGGGACCTGCACTAGCCTCCTCAGGTAATTTCAGATTCATTTGGCTGGCACAGACTGAATAGTCGGAAGACTACCAGAGCAACTGTTGTCATTTTGGACCCTCATGGCATAGATTGTTGCCCACACCTGCAGCTACATCCCCACCCTAGACAGGGGAGGAAGGGGCAGGAAGCTTCATTTGTCTCTCTGGGCAACTACAGTCTAGGCCTGCACAACTTGGATTATTACACACGACTGTGGCTCTGTCTCTACCCCTGGCAAAGGAGAGAGGTGGGAGAAGCTTCATCGATCCCTGGGGCAATGCGGGCAGCTTGAGACTCCACAGCTTACAGCACCAACTACATCCTTGGCTCCTATTACACAACCAGCAAGGGAAAAAGGGCAAGAAAGCCCTAAACTAAAGAGAGAAATTGTACCCAGAATAAATATATCTAGTAAGCCAGATGTCAAGACACCAACAAAAAATTACAATCCATACCAAGAAACAGGAAGATATGGCCCAGTTAAAGGACCAAGACAAACCTCCAGATGACATAAAGGAGTTGAGACAACTAATCATAGATGTTCAAACAAATCTCCTTAATAAATTCAATAAGATGGCTGCAGAGATTAAGGATATTAAGAAGACATTAGATGAGCACAAAGAAGAATTTGAAAGCATCCAAAGAAAAATAGCAGATCTTACAGGAATGTAAGGAGCAATGAAATGAAATTTAAAATACACTGGAATCATATAACAGCAGATTTGAGGAGGCAGAAGAAAGGATTGGTGAGCTTGAAGAAAAGGCCTCCAAAAGTGAACACACAGAACAGAAAAGAATGGAAAAAATTGAACAAGCTCTCAGGGAACTAAATGACAGCAAGAGATGTGCAAACATATGTGTCAAGGGTGTCTCAGAAGGAGAAGAGAATGGAAAAGGGGCAGAAAGAGTATTTGAAGAAATAATGGTAGAAAATTTCCCAACCCTGTTGAAGGACATAGATATCCATGTCCAAGAAGCACAATGTATTCCCATCTGTATAAATCTGAATAGACCAACTCTGAGACACATACTAATCAGAAAGACCAATGCCAAAGACAAAGAGAGAATTCTGAGAGCAGCGAGAGAAAATAACAAATATTTATTTATGCATAACATGTAAGAGATGCCCAATAAGATTAAGTGCTGATTTTTCATCAGAAACAATGGAGGCAAGAAGATAGTGGTATGATATATTTAAGATACTGCAAGAGAAAAACTTCCAGCCAAGAATCTTATATCTGGCAAGATTGTCTTTCAAAAATGATGGCAAGTTTAGAATATTCGCACATAAACAGAAACTGAAAGCATTTGTAACCAAGAGACTGGTTTTGCAGGAAATACTAAAGTGTGTGCTACAGTCTGAAAAGAAAAGAAAGAAGAGAGATGCTTGGAAGAGAGTCTAGAAATGAAGGTTATATTAGTAAAAGAAACTAAAATTGTCAAAAGAGTGGTGAAATAAAATATGACAGATAAAACCCAAAAATCAAAATGCGTGAAATAAGAAGTGCCTTTACAGTAATAACACTGAATGTTAATGGGTTAAACTCCCCAATCAAAAGACACAGAACTGGCGGAATGAATTAGAAAATATGAGTTACCTATATGCTGTCTACAAGAGACTCACCTTAGACCCAAGGATACCAATAGATTAAAAGTGAAAGGCTGGATAAAGATATTCCACACATGCAAAAACAAAACAAAACAAAATAATCCCAGAGTAGCTGGACTTATATCAGATGAAATAGACTTTAAAAGATACTAATAATGTGCAATCTGAGGACGAAGTCAGAAAAAAAATTCCATTTACAATAACAGCTAAAAGAATCAAATAGTTAGGAATAAACCTAACGAATGATGTAAAGCACTTGTATTCAGAAAACTACATTGCATTGTTAAAAGAAATTTTAAAAGACCTCAATAAGTGGAAGAACATTCCATGCTTATGGATTGGATGACTAAATATCATTAAGATGTCAATTCTACCCAAATTGATATATAGATTCAATGCAATCCGCATAAAAATTCCACCAACATTTTTAAAATAAAAGGAAAACAGGATTATCAAATATATTCAGAAGAGTAAGGCGTCCCAAATAGCCAGAAACATCTTAAAAAAGAAAAGCAAAGTTGGAGGACTCTCACTTCCAGACTTTAAATTATATTACCTAGTTACAGTGGTAAAAAAACAGCATGGTACTGACATAAAGACAGATATATAGACCAATGGAGCCAAACTGATGGTTCAGAAACAGACCTTTACATCTATGGTCAAGTGATTTTTGACAAGCTTGTCAAACCCACCCAGCTTGGGCAGAATAGTCCATTCAACAAATGGTGCTGAGAGAACTGGATATCCATAGCCAAAAGAAAGAAAAAGGACACTTATCTCACACCTTATACAAAAATTAACTCAAAATGCATCAAACGCCTAAATATAAAAGCAAGAACCATAAAGCTTCTAGAACAAAATGTAGGAACACATCTTCAAGACCTGGTGGTAGGTGGTGAATTCTTAAGGGAGAAGACGAGGACTGAGATGGACTACTGATGCTTAATGTATGTAGAAGTTTTAAGTAACTTCACTGTGAAAGTGTGGAAATGTATAGAGTTGATGGTAACACATTATAGTGAATAACTGGTTTATAAATGGGAATGTGGCTGGAAAGGGTAGTCTAAGGATGTAAATGTCAATTGAAAGAAAGCTAGAGAATAATCTAGGGACTGAATAACACAGTAAACCCAGAGGTGGATGAGAATTGTGGTTGATGGTATGGATGCAAGACTGTCCTTTGTGAGCTAGAGCAGATGTATGTCACTATTACAGGGTGGTGGGAATGTGGAGAAGCATGGGGAAAATGCAGCTAGAGTGGCCTATGGACTATGGTTAACAGCAATACTATAATATTCATGTATCTATGCCAAAGATGTACTGTGTTTATAATGAAAATAGTGTGCCAGTGTATGCTATGGACCATGGTTAGTGGTAATAATCTGATATTATCCTATAATCTGTAACAAATGTTCCACCATGGTGTGGTGTGTTGATAGAGGGGTGTTGTATGGGAATTCTGCACATGTGCATGATTGTTTTGTAAGTTCACAACTTCTGCAATAAAAATATATTTAAAAAATAATAATAGGGTGGGTTGGGGTAAAAATACACCAACTATAAGATATGGACTACAGTTAGCAGTAAGATTTTTTTTAAAAGATTTATTTATTTACTTACCTTTTATCCATGCAAACAGTCACCAAAACAGAGATATAGTAGCTATACTAATATTAGACAAGACAGACTTTAAGGCAAAAATTGTTGCTAGAGGTAAAGAAGGACATTTATACAGATAAAAGGGCAAATCCATAAAGACGCTATAATAATTATAAATCTGTAAGCACCTACAAATACATGAAGCAAAGATTGACAGAATTGAAGAGAAAGATAGACAATTAAGTGACAATATGTGAGACTAAAATACTCCACTTTCCATAATGGATAGAACTAGACAGAAGATCAGCAAGGAAATGGAAGACTTGAGCAACATCATAAAACAAGTAGATCTAACAGATATCTATAGAATGCTCAATCCAACAACAGCAGACTACATATTCCTCTGAAATATATATGGGACATTCTACAAGACAGACCATATGTTAGGCCATTAAACATGGCCCAATACATTTTAAATAATTTAAATCATAAAAGTATGCTCTCCCCAATGGAATGAAATTAGAAACCAATGGCAAGAAGAAATTGTATAAGTTTATAAATATTTCCAAATTAAAAAAAAAAAAACACTCCTAAAAAATAATGGGTCAAAGAATAAATCACAAGTGAAATTACAAAATATTGAGATGAATGAAAGAAAACAGAATATACCAAAACTGAAGAGAGGCTGCCTAGACAGTGGTCAGCAGGAAATTTTTAGCTGCAAATGCCAACATTAAAAAGATATCAAATTAATAATCTAAATCTCTATCTTGAGACACTAGAAAAAGAAGAGCAAAGTAAACCCAAAAATAAGCAAAGGAAAGTAAATAATGACTAGAGTGGAAATAAATGAAATAGAGAAAATCAATGAAACCAAAAGTTAGGTTTTTGAAAATATCAACCCAATTAGCTAGACTGATCAAGAAAAAATGAAAGAAGGCAGATTACTAAAATCAGGAATGAAAATGGAGACATTATCACCAATCCTACAGAAAGAAAAAGGATTATAAGGGAATGTTTTGAACAGTCGCAAGACAAAAAAAATAGATAAACCAGATAAAATATCCTGTGATACCTTTATCTGGATTTGATTAGAGTGAGGCTGGCCTCATAAAATAAGTTTGGAAGTATTCTGTCCTCTTCAATTTGTTTTTGAATAGTTTGAGCAAGATTAAAGTTAATTCTTCTTTGAATATTTGTATTCAAATATTCAGCAGTGAAGCCATCTGGTCCGGGACTTTTCCTAGACTTTTCTTCGTTGAGAGGTTTTTCATTACTGATTCAATCACTGCTTGTTAGTGATCTGTTGTCGTCTTCTATGTCTTCTTTTTTAAAACATATTTTTATTAAAGAAGTTGTGATCTTACAAAACAATCATACCCATTTGTGGAATTCCCATACAACACCCTTCCACAAATACTCTACATTGTTGTGGAACATTTGTTACAGATTATGAGATAATATCATCAGACTATTACCACTAACTATGGTCTATAGCATATATTTGGTATATTTTTTCCATTCCCCCCTATTATTAACACACTACATCTTTGGCTTGGATGCAAGAATATTACAGTATTGCTGTTAACTATAGTCCATAGGTTACATTAATAGTATTTTTCCTATGCTTCTCCACATTCTTACCACCTTGCAAAAGTGATGTACATTTGATCTAGTTCATAGAAGGAAATTCTTGTATTTGTAGTATTAACCACAATTCTCATCCACCCCTGGGTTCACTATGTTATTCAGTCCTTAGATTATTCAATTGACATTTACATCCCTAGATTACCCTTTTCAGCCACAATCCAATTTATAAATCAACTGCATTAGTTCTACTCACTATAATGTGTTACCATCAACTCTATCCATTTCCACACTTTTACCGTCAAGTTAATTAAAACTTCTATGTACATTAAGCAACAGTGCCCCTTCTCAGTCCTCCTCTTATCTCCTAATAACTTATACTTTAGGTTTTAACTCCATGTGTTTGTTCTTCATATTAGTTCATATTAGAGACCATGCAATATTTGTTCTTTTGTGTCTGGCTTCTTTCACTTAGCATAATGTCTACAAGGTTCATCCATGTTATCACACATGTCCCAATTTCATTTCTTCTTAGAGCAGCATAGTATTCCATCATATGTATATATACCGTTTTGTTTATCCATTCATCCATTGAAAGACACTTGGGTTGTTTCCATCTTTTGGCAATTATGAATAATGCTGCTATGAACATCAATGTGCAGATGTCTGTTCATGTCACAGTTTTCAGTTCTGGATATGTTCCTAGTAGAGGAATTGCTGGATCATATGGCAGTTCTATATTTAGCTTTCTGAGGAACCACAAAACTGTCCTCCAGGCTGCACCATTTTACATTCCCACCAACAGTGAAGGAGTGTCCCCCTTTCTCCACATCCTCTCCAGCACTTATTGTTTTCTGTTTTTTTAATAAAGGCCATTTTATTAGGTATGAGATGATATCTTATTGTTGTTTTGATTTGCATTTCCCTAATAGCTAGTGATATTGAACGTTTTTTCATGTGCTTTTTGGCCATTTGCATTTCCTCTTTGGAGAAATGTCTGTTTAAGTCTTTTGCACATTTTTTAATTGGATTGTTTGCTCTTTTATTATTGAATTGTATGATCTCTTTATATAGAATGGAAATCAAACCCTTATTGGATATGTGGTTTCCAAATATTTTCTCCCATTGAGTTGGCTGCCTTTTCACCCTTCCTGTGAGGTGCAAAAGTGTTTAATTTTGAGGAGGTCCCATTTATCTATTTTTTCTTTTGTTGCACATGCGTTGGCTGTAAGGTTCAAGAAACCACCACCTACCACAAGGTCTTGAAGATGTTTCACTACATTTTCTTCTAGTAGTTTTCTGGTCCTGACTTTTCTATTTAGATCTTTGATCCATTTTGAGTTGATTCTTGTATAGGGGGTGAGATAGGGGTCCTCTTTCATTCTTTTGGTTATAGATATCCAGTTCTCCCAACACCATTTGTTGAAGAGACAGTTTTTCCCATTAGTATGGGCTTGGTAGGATTGCAATATGATAAACAAGTTAGAACTAACACATATATAGAACACTGCATCCAAATTCAGCAGGTTATACATTCTTCTCAAGTGCCCATGGGTCTTTCTCCAGGATAGACCACATGTTAGGTCACAATGAAGCTCTCAATAAATATAAAAAGATTGAAATTATACAAGGCACCTTCTGAGATCATAATGAAATGAAACTAGAAACCAATAATAGACAGGAAAAAAGTAAATTTGCAAATGTGTAGAACACACTCCTAAATAATGAGTGGGTCAAAGAAGAAATTGCAAGTGAAATAGTAAATACATTGAGACAATTGAAAATGAGAACACAATGTATCAAAACTTATGGGATACAGTGAAGGCAGTCTTGAGAGGGAAATTTATAGCTCTAAATGCCTATAAGGAAAAATAAGAGCTAAACTCAAAGATTTAACTGAACAACTAGAGAAACTAGAAAAAGAACAGCAAACCAATCCCAAAGCAAGCAGAAGGAAAGAAATAATAAAGATTAGAGCAGAAATAAATGAAAATGAGAACAAAAAAACAATAGAGAAAATCAACTAAAGCAAAAGCTGGTTCTTTGAGAAGATCAATAAAATTGACAAACCCCTCGCTAGACTAACAAAGAAGAAAAGAGAGAAGATGAAAATAAATACAATCAGAAATGAAAGGGGGGGAATTACAAATGACCCCACAGAAATAAAAAGAATCATAAAAGGGTATTATGAGAAACTATATGCCAACAAACTGGACTATCTAGATGAAATGGACAAATTTCTAGGAACGCACAACCAACCTACACTGACGCTACAAGAAATACAAGAACTTAACAAACCAGTCACAATTAAGGAGATTGAATCCGTCATCAAAAATTTCCCAGCAAAGAAATGTCCAGGACCAGATGGCTTCAGAGGTGAATTCTACCAAGCATTTCAAAAAGAATTAACACCAATCCTGTTTAAACTCTTCAAAAAATTGAAGAGTAAGGAAAATTACCCAACACATTTTATGAAGCCAACATCACCCTAATACCAAAGCCAGATAAAGATTCTACAAGAAAAGAAAATTACAGACCAATCTCTCTAATGAACATAGATGCAAAAATTCTCAACAAAATACTTGCAAATAGAATTCAACAGCGTATCAAAAGACTTATACATCACGACCAACTGGGATTTATTCCTGGTATGCAAGGCTGGTTCAACATAAGAAAATCAATCAATGTAATACACCACATTAACAAATTGAATGTAAAAAACCACATGATCATCTCAATAGATGCAGAAAAGGCATTCGACAAAATCCAGCATTCTTTTTTGATAAAAACACTTCAAAAGATAGGCATAAAAGGAAAATTCCTCAATATGATAAAAGGCATATATGAAAAACCCACAGTCAACATCATACTCAATGGGGAAAAGTTGAAAGCTTTCCCTCTAAGATCAGGAACAAGACAAGGATGCCCAGTGTCACCATTGTTATTCAACATTGTACTAGAAGTTCTAGCTAGGGCAATTAAACAAGAAAAAAAATTAAAGGTGTCCAAATAGGAAAAGAGGAAGCAAAATTCTCACTGTTTGTGGATGACATGATCCTGTATTTAGAAAATCCTGAAGTATCCACAACAAAGCTACTTGAACTAATAAATGAGTTCAGCAAAGTGGCAGGATACAAGATCAACATTCAAAAATCAGTAATGTTTTTGTACACTAGTATTGAACAACCTGAGGAGGAAATCAGGAGGAAAATTCCATTTTCAATAGCAACAAAAAGACTCAAATACCTAGGAGTTAATTTAACCAAAGAAGTACAGGACTTTTATGCAGAAAACTACAAAATAATGCTAAAAGAAATTTAAAAAGACCTAAACAAATGGAAAGACATTCCATGTTCATGGATTGTAAGAATAAATATCATGAAGATGTCAATCTTGCCCAAACTGATTTATAGATTCAATGCAATACCAATCAAAATCCCAACAGCTTACTTTACAGAATTAGAGAAGGCAATTACCAAATTCATCTGGATGGGTCCCGAATAGCTAAAAGCATTCTAAAAAAGAAGAGCAACATAGGAGGAATTTCACTGCCTCACCTTGAAACATATTACAAATCTACCGTGGTCAAAACAGCATGGTACTGACATAAAGATAGACATATTGATCAGTGGAATAGAATTGAGAACGCAGAAATATACCCTCACCTATACAGTCAACTGGTTTTTGACAAACCTACCAAGCCCACGCTAATGGGTCATGCTTTTTTAAATCCATTCTGCCAGTCTCTGCCTTTGCATAGTTTATTCATTTAAAGTAGCTACTGACAATGTAGGACTTTCTTCTGCCATTTTGCTATTTGGACTTTTAAGTCTTATACCTATTATGTCCCTCATTTCTTCCATTAATGCATACTTTCATATTTATTTCATTTTTTGTAGTGCACCATTTGTAGAACCTTCTCATTTCCTTATGCATATATTTTTCAGTTAATTTCTTTGTGGATACCATGAGACTTACATTTAAAAACCTGAATTTACAACAATCTCATTTGATTTGATACCAACTTAACTTCAATAGTATACAAAGAGGGAAGCAGATGTGGCTCAAGTGATTGAGCTCCCACCTACCACATGGGAGGTCCCGGGTTTGGCTCCCAGTGTCTCCTGGAAAAGACAAGCAAGACAGCGAGCTGGCATAACAGGCAGGGCCGGCGAGCTGAAGCAACAAGATGATGCAACAAGGAGACACAAAGCAGAAAGACAATGAGAGACACAACAAAGCAGGGAGCTGAGGTGGTTCAAGCAATTGAGAGCCTGTCTCCCAAATGGGAGGTCCCAGGTTCAGTTCCCAGTGCCTCCTAAAGAGAAGGCAAGCAGACACATAGAGCACACAGCAAATAGACACAGAGAGCAGAGAGTGAGTGCAAACAATGAGGGGGTTGGGGAATAAATAAATAAAATAAATCTTAAAAAAAAAATAGTATACAGAGACACGTTCCTGTACTCATCTCTCCCCTTATCTTTTTTTTTGTACTTGTTATAAATTATGTCTTTATACATTGTATATTCAAAACCATAGATATATAACTACTTTTTATGCATTTTCATTTTAGAACCTGTAAGAAGTAAAAAGCAGATTTGCATACCAAAAATACAATACAATGGTTACTGATATTTATATTTATCCATAGGGTTACTTTTACCAGAGAGCTTTCTTTATGCTGCTTAAATCTACTGTCTACTATTCTTTTCTTTCAGTCTAAAGAACTTCTTAACATTGTAGGGCAGGTCTAGTGGTGACCACCTCTCTCAGATTTTGTTTATCAGGAGACATATCAATCTCTCCCTCATTTTTTGAAATAGAGGTTTACTGGATATAAAATTCTTGTTTGCCAATTATTTTCTTAAATCACTTTAAATATTTTGACCCAATGGTTTCTAGTGAGACATTGGCACTTAATCTTGTTGGGGCTCCCTTGTACATGACATGTTGCTGCTTTCTTGTGGCTTTCAAGATTCTTTCTACCTTTGACATTTGACAGGTTGATTATAATACACCTGGGTGTAAATGTCTTCAAGTTTACCTTGTTTGGGGTTATTGGACTTCTTGAATATATATATTCATATCTTTCATTAAATTTGGGAAATTTTTTGCCATTATTTCTTTGAATATTCCTCCTGCTCCTTTCTTCCTTCTCCTTCTGGGATTCCCATAATGCAGTCTCACAAGTCTCTTAAGCTCTGTTTACTTTTCTTCATTCTTTTTGCTTTCTGCTCTTTAGTCTGAATTATTTCAGTTGTCTTATGTTCAAGTTCATTGGTTCTTTCTTTTGCCTGTTCCAGTCTGATATTGAACCCTTCTGGGAATTTTAAATTTGTTATTGTGATCTTCAACTCCAGTATATATGTTTGGTTACTTCTTACAATTTCTTTTTATTGAGTTTCTCATTTCGTTCATGTATTATTTTACTGGAATTGTTTAGTTCTTTCTCTGTATTTTCCTTTAACTCTTTGAGTATATTGAAGATCAATTTCTTGAAAGTCTTTTTCTCGTATGTCCAAAGTCTGGCCTTCATCATTGATGATTCTGATGTTTTATCTTGTTTGTTTGGATGGATCTTTGTTTCCTGTTTTTTAGTTTGTCTTGTGATCTTTTGTTTCACATTGTACATTTTAATATTTTACTTTGTTAATCCTAGAATTTAGATTTTGAGGTGTCTGTTAAGTTAGCATCCAGCTAGGGGTATGACTGAGATTTCCTTGAGTGCTTGGAGCTAACAAAATCAAACAAATGCAAAAAACATCTTTTGCAGTCTTTGTGAATTGGTTCTGTGTTGCCTGGTGTTCTCTTTCAGAACTTAGCCCATCAACCAAGAAGATCATCCTAAGCCAAAAGTGCAGGGACCTCTCAGTCTTTTCTGAGTATGCATCTTATACTGAGCATTGTTTCATAGCCTTAGGAATTACCCTACTTACAGGGATCTGAATCTCCCTCTGCTCCCTATTAAACAGACTTTCTCCACCTCCCTGGTGCTCTATTGTATATCAAAGCTGGTAGTATTGAGCCCCAGGCCACTTTGATTTGATCTTTTTACACTGATTTAGCTGTACAGAAGCTGATTCTGCATGAAGGGCAAGTTCTGGCATGGCAATCCAGAGATGTGTGTCCTGGTTAAGACCTTCAGGCTGCCACAAGATAGATTGGCTCAAACATACAGTAACACAATTATGAGAATAGGGTTTACTCTGTTTCCTCCAGAACAGGACTGGGAACCTTCACTAGAGTGCAGGCCAGCTCCACATTGAGCTTGGGAAGGTGAAGGAAGGGTCAAAAAGGGCACCACAAACTTTCCTACTACTTTTAAGTAATATTTTCATGATTTTGCACTCACCCAATTACTGCAACCCTTGAGCTCTGGAGCTCCAAAGAAGATAGATCTGCTAGATTTTGCTAGCTGATCGAAGATTCTGTGGGAAAACAGTACTTTGGAATGTCTCACACCACCAACTTGGTTGACCAGAAGTCTGTCCTCATGATTCTTGCATCTTAGTATATGGAGGCAGACATTAATTAATATTTCCTAATAATATATAGCATATGAAGCACTATAAAGAATAATAGAACAAGCTAAGGGAAATAGAGAATAGTAGGGTGCTATTTTAGAGAAAGTGATTAAGGAACAGCTCAGTGATTGGTGTTTGGGGCAGAAACCCAAATGAAGAGTCAGATGGAACAGCAGTGGAGATTCCAGGTGCAGATAAGTGTCACAAAATAATGAATGTTTACAGATGTTTCTGTCCTGCAGAATATATGTATTTCTAAAAAGAAACTGCACTGTGTAAAACTACAGACAATAAGTTGAGTTATGTGGAGAATGGGATTGGAACACACCATTCAAATTATATGCAAGTTTGGAACCAGAGTACCAATGAAAATAGCAATCTTAAAAACTACTAACTTAGTTAAAAAGACATGGTAAATTATGAAATAAATAAATAGAAAATACTATAGTAAATAGAGAATTTTACCTTTCAAGAAAGGTGAAAAGGTGGTTTGGAGAAATTGGATGTGAGGACAGGATGATGCTACTGAGTTATGAAGACCACATAGAAGAATTTGAAAGACAGAGTATGTGGCCACACTGAGCCAAGAGGATGTTTGTAAGCATTGAGAGGGCACTGGGCACAGTCCTATGTTCTCCAGGTGTCATGTCCTCTGCTGTGTTGGCTTACTTGCATTCAGAGGCTCTTACTTGGGATGTAAAACATTAATGCACTAGAACAAATTCCATATCAATAAAATAACCTTCCACATAACACTGAATTAATCCATAATACAGAAGCATGTGTTGCAACAGAACAAAATTTTCACAATTACAGATGAGAAAAACAGAACATTTGACAGTGCATTCCATGAGGTTAATACATAGCTAGTACAAGAAATTAAAATTACAGCTAAAGTAAGGAACATAAGCACAAAAATCCTGAACAAAGCATTTGCAAGTTGAAACACACAAAAAATCTCATATCCAAATCTGGTTTGCCCTAGAAATGCACTTTACAGATTAATGACTTAGAAAATAGATTAATGTAATTCCCTGCATTAACAGATTGAAGGGAAAAAAACGGTTATCTAAATGGATACAGAAAAAGCATTTGATAACATCCAATATTCAGTCATTATAAAAATAATTTAGCAATTTGGAAATCTTCTTTAACCTGATAAAGGTTTTCTATCAAAAATCTACAGATGCTGAATGTATGTAGAATGTTTAATAAGGTTGATTATAAATATGTGGAAATGGATAGAGTTGATGGTAACACATTATAATGAATATAACTAACACTGCTGATTTATAAATGTGATTATGGCTGAAAGGGGTAATCCAGGGAGGTTAATGTTAATTGAAAGACAGCTAGAGGATAATATAGGGACTGTATAATATCATGATTTCAGTGGCAGATGAGGATTGCGGTTACTAATACAAATACAAGAATGTTCCTCCATTACAAGGTGTATTAGTCAGCCAAAGGTGTGCTGATGCAAAATACCAGAAATCTGTTGGCTTTTATAAAGGATATTTATTTGGGGTAGAAGCTTACAGTTACCAGGCCATAAAGCATAAGTTTCTTCCCTCACCAAAGTCCATTGCCACGTGTTGGGGCAAGATGGCTGCTAATGTCTGCCAAGAGTTCTGGCTTCTTGGGCTCCTCTCTTCCCGGTGCTCGCCTCTCTCCGGGCTTAGGCTTGCTTCTCTCCACAAGGCCAGCTGCTGACTATGAGGCGAATGGCTCATCTCTTCCCAGGGCCTTCTCTCCTTCCTCACGACCAAGCACCTCTGTGTGCTTGCTTCCCCGGGCTCCAGCATTAAAACTCAGCTTCAGAACTCCATCTCAAAACTCCAACTAACTCCTTTGCTCTGCCATGTAGTTTTATGTCCTCAGCACTCAATGTCCTACTGATGTGGCCCAGTCAAAGCCCTAATCATAACTTAATCACACCCAGAGGAACAGACCAGTTTACAAGCATAATCCAATATCTATTTTTAGAATTCATAACTATATCAAACTGCCACACAAGGTGTTAAGAATATGGTGATACATGGAAAAAAAATACAACTAATGTAACTTATAGACTACATCAACACTTAATGTTGCAATAGTTTTGTAACAAAGGCAAAGAAGGTGCTATATCAATCTAAGGGTTTAAAAAAAGAATATGGGATTTTGTTTTATGAGATGTAAATATGATGAAGCTTTTTTTTTTTTTTTTTTCATTTTCTTCATTAACAAGGAGACTGTAGTCATGTCATTTAACCAATCTGTACTCATTTATTCATCTTTCAGAACACTGGAGAAATAACTGAGTTTGTTTTTAGGATTAAATAAGATAAATGTGCCTGGACAGGATTTTCTAAAGCAATGCTTCCATAATTTGTTGAGCTGCCTTATTTTTTTGAAGTTGAAATAAGTTTTGTTTTTTTTTAAAGAAGCCTACAGAATATGTTGCATTCAATGATGACTCCTTTGAAGTATTTACTTCCTTCAAAAACAGAATAAGACAATAATTCCAATTATCATTTTCTCTAGGGGGCACTGGGCAATGCAAGAAAAAAGACAAAGCATAATTGAGTTGGAATAAAACAACTCATATCCTTTGTAGATGATATGATTGCTTACATAGAAAACGATTTTTTAAATGATCCACTTTTGTATACACCAGGCACAAAGAGTTGGAAAATGTAATTTTAATAGAGGTATAATTTATAAAAGCTACCAGTATATGTACACACACATATTCATATAATTAGGAATTATCTAAGCAAAATCTTTAGAGACACTATTATGACATTTTAATTCAAGTGTAAAAGAACTAAATAAATTGGGACGTATAAAATGTTCACGAATAGGAAGAGTCAATAATATAAAGGGTCCAGTGCTCCTCAAATTGATATACGGATTCATTGTATTCCCAAGCCATATCCCCAAGGGATTTACATGACTTTTAACACATTGATTCTAAAGTTCATGCAGAAAATCAAAGGGTCAAGAATAATTGAGACCCTCCAGGAGGATAATACAAGGTAATACATCAAGATATGCTATAAAGTTTCAATATTTTATGAGTGGTAATAGTGCAGATATAGATAGAGGAGTTGAAAAGAACAGTGAGTCCATAAAATAGGTTACTTACACATATATGGAAATTTCATATAAGACAGAATTTACATTGTGAATTATAGGGGAAAAGATGAACTATCAATAAACGATACTAGAAAAATTGGGTAACCATAATGAAAAAAGAATAAAATTGGATCCCCACTTTACACCATACACAATTCTAGCTGGATGAAGACAAATCAATTCTAGATGGATGAGGACAAATATTAAAAGCAAAACAAAAAATAATTAATGCATCATGTTCTTTTTTTTCCCCCAAAACAATCAGAAAACACTTATTATACTGAAATGTACATCCTGCTGTTTAAAAAAGTAACAAATTTGCTGGTGCCATAATTTAACCTGTCTCGCTGGAATAAACTAATGTTCAATACTGCTTGTATAAATTAATTTGTATAATTTCAGGTTTGATGAGCTTTTTAAGTTTTTTCCCCACACTTCTAAAACCTGATGAGGCACACAGAATTAGATGGCATTTATTGTTCCACATATCTTGAGACCCCAAAAGGAACACTATATAGACAAGCAAAACCCTAAAGCAATTAAGAAAGACGCTCACTTCTTTCCCAGGTGATTGGTACAGAAAACATGTGGTCATACAAAAAGCAAGGAATAATGACAGAAAAGAAAGCTTTCTTCCTGTAGAATCTACAGGAGTTGCAGATATTTTGAAATTGAAGATGGAAGTATCTTAAGACAGTTCTTCATTGCATTAAATTAACCCTCCTTATGAATTAAATATAAAATGTCAGAGATTTTACCCAGCCAAGTAGTCTGTCTTCTGGGAAAGACTTCAAACTCGAAATTTATTCATCCCTATTTCCATATGAACAAAGATGAAGACCAAATAGTACATTCAAGGCCAAAACACCTGGACAAATATACTATAATTAAAATGGTGTAAACAATTTTTTAAATTAGATATGCTATGCCACAGGCCTCAAAAAGGCTTGCTGATGAAATTTGGGAATGCTTTCAGTGAGGGGAAGATAAAGGTAGTGAGAGAAAAATGAGAAAATAGTGGCTTTCCTTTGAAATGGACACTGGCAGACAAGCATTTGGTTCTGTGAAGGAGTCACTCTTTTTAATAGAAAAGAAGCTGCTATGTGGTGTGTAAAAAGCCCCTAATTAATAACCAGAATGTTTATCCATGACTGAACTAAAGCTCAAAATTTGAGGAGCGGCATAAGGGATTTTTATGGTACATTTTAGGGTTTGATTTATGACGTCTAGTGTTCCGTAAACAATTTCATCTTGTTGATAATGGAGACCCCTTAACACCACGTCAGAAGCTATCAGCAATAATCCTCTTTGTCCTCTTGCTTAGGTCACCTTTTCCAATGTCTGGAGTAGGGCTTTGAAAATGTTTAAAATGAAAAGTAGGCAACAGAGCAGGATGTATGGGGAGGGGAAGGTGTTACAGAGAAAGGGATGGAAAAGAAAAAGAAAACCACATAAGGTAAAAAGGCAATGGGGCTTCAAAAATGAAAAACCAGAAACTGAAATTACACACACACACACACACACACACACACACAAGCAAAAGCTTTTCAATGAATCTGTGACAAAAGCAAAAACACAAAAGTCTCTGTACTTATTAGAATTTACACTGATCCTCTCATCAAGGTACTCCTGATAATGCAGTTTGCTTCAAGCGAACCTTTCTGGCTTGGATCATCCCTGATCTGGCACGATTGCGTCAGACACACAATGGTAGATAGGATATCCTCAGCGATGGTGCAGCGCCTCTCTTACCTGATTACTGTGGTAAGCACAGTGCAGCTCTCCACAGACAGATCACATCGGGCTCCACAGCAGCACTGTCCCCCATCCAGGTGAGCATAAAGCCAAATTGGCACAGAAAGGCAAATGCCCACAGTTAAGTTTTTACATTCATTTCCAAACCGCATACAGTGTAAAAAGACAGCAAAGGCTGTTTCTGGGAACTGTATCTACTGGCCTCTGCCAGAGAAGCAGGCAGCTCTGCCTGCACCATGGGCTCCAGAGCCAGTCGCATGCTGTGCCCGGCGCTCACTCTCAGAGGGTGCTTGGCCGCGGCAGGGACGGTGAGGAGATTCGCCTCTTGTATGGTGCATAAGAAAGGTCATCCTGTGTTTTCAATATGAAACATTTCATAAGGTAAAATCCAATCCCAAGACTTGTTGGATTCGGTCTTCACACACTTTTAAGCATGCCTTTATTTGGTATTGAATATAGTTCAGTCTACATAAGACATCACTTCAAAAGTATGTGGATATAGCCACCATTTTCAGCTTTTACTGTAGAGAATAAAAAACCTCTCATTTTGAATGTTCTGAACCATCTGATCACTAACAAGAATGTGAATACCAGTGAGACCCTGTCTGTAAACCCGGTTAATTTGGTGCAAAGGAGTATTAAACACCAAACTAAGTGCAAGTTTTCGAGTCACTTCTGAGGCAACCATTTCTTCCAAGTAGATTGCGTGGTAAACACAGGGTGTCCCACCACCATTCTCGCCTACACTGCCTGCAGCCTGGGGCTTGGGGTCTGGACTGCTGGCAGACATAGATGGTTAAACGGGGCCTAACCGACCTTCACTTCACTGAATTATAGAGCCAGATTCCATCAGCTGCACCACAAATATGTACTAAATCCTCTTATCCTCTTCTGTCAGTTTTAGTAAGTCGGCACCTGAAAAACTGGAAAACAGTCTTGTGTAGGAAGAGAATCTGTTTTTGAGCAGACATTGCTGTGTTTCCTAAATGGTGGCTGAAGGTTGAAGTTGTTCACCAGATGCCTGTGAAACTGCATCTCCCTGACGATTTGGAGAAGATGAATTACTGTCTGAGAAGCTGCAAGTGCTCTGCTGTGGGGAGGTGAAAGTGGGCGCTGTAGAAGGGCTGTTATTCACATAGGCTGTGCAGGCATCGGGCCATGCACAACACTCTGTGAGGATTGTAGCATCATAGGATGGGTGTTATTTTTCTTTTTCATGGGCAGTTATCTTCATCTTTTCTCCGTCTGTTTTTTGTTTGTTTGTTTGTTTGTTTCCTGTCTGCTCCTTTAGGCTTAAGGACTTTGATTTGGCAGCTAGCTTAGTGCAGATGATCCGTGTATTCTCCATTTTCATTCTGCCTAAAGGTGTCAATCTGGATCGTAAAGGAAATGCCTTTTTAAAAAATTCTGCCCACCCCCCACCCCCGACTTCCGTTGTTTTGCGCTCGCTGTCTGCTTGTGCTCCTCTTTTTTAGGAAGCATATGGAACCCAACCTGGCACCTTCCATGTGGTAGGCGCGCACCCAACTGCTTAAGCCACATCTGCTTTCCAGACACGCCTTTTTTACCTCCATGCTCCTGTGAACTAAATTCTGTGCTGATGCAATGCACTTGAATGAAAGTAGATGTGTATTTTGCAGGAACCCAGAGAAATTCAACCGCATTTAACTGACTTGAATTTGTCCTTGTGTCAGTTATCCCCACAGACATTGAAATGTCTAAATCAAGAAGTCTGTCTCCTGGACGATTCCACTTCCAACCTTCAAGTTGCTGATGCTCTATATTGTGGCCGTCTGTCATGGAATATGATTCTTATTATGTTCTTTACCAATTTTCCAAAAATTTCAGGCATATCTCCCATTTTCCGATTATACAGCATCCGAATTTCATAAGATTGACTTTGGATCAAGTAAACGAGTGTTCCATGGTGCAGTTTTACTGCTGGTGATGTTGCAGCACACATCACATACCGAAAGGGTGGGTGTTCAGTTTCACCATCCAATGGAAGACTGGAATCTTCCTGCTTGAAAATTGGCAATGCCGACACATCACTCATGCCGTATGTGCCGGAGCCGCTTTCTTGCCCGATGCCCGAGAGGCTGGCGTCGAATTACTGCATCAGCCCAGACTTCATCGCCTCGTCTATCTTGAGCACCCAGGCCATCTTCCGACCTCGCCGCCTCCCGACAAGCAGCTCGGCCTCAGCGGCGGGGCGAAAGGGCCCGAGCTCCGCGGGAGCGTCCTGACGGAGCGCGCGGGTGAAGTCTTCAGCGGCGGCACCGCGAGTGGTCACCAGTGGCAGTACGGGTGACGACCCAGACATAAGCAGCCAGGACCTCACGGGTAGGGCCCAGCGAGCCCGGCGAGCAGCTGTAGCCGGAGCGGCTGGGCCGCCAGCAGCGCCTCCCTCCGGCAGGAGCCGGCCCTGGGCCTCATGCCGCCGCCGCTACCCAACCCACGCGCCCCGCGCTGGGCTCTACCGCTGCAGTAGTCACCTTCGGCTCTGCCCCAGGGTCTCCGGCCGCATCCTCCCCGGGAATGCACGGGGGCGGGAGCTCAGCCCGCTGGTCGCCAGCTCCCCAGCCTCAATTCCCCGCCCTCGGCCCACCCGCCCAGGCTTCCGCGCCCGGCTGCCCCAGCCAACCCTACCCACCACGCTCCGGCCCGCCGGGACCGTCAGCTGCGGCTCCGACTCCCAGCATGTTCCTTGAACTAACTGAAGTGCGAGGTTAATTAAGTGTAATTAAAAAATAAAAGCTCTAGTCCAAAAGAAAAAGAATGATTCAATTGCCTATAAATATTACAATCTTTTGTATATAAAAACATACCATAAAGGGAGTGAACATTATTGCCACAAACCGCCATGAAGATATTTGCAATGTAGGCAATGGACAAAGAAATAGCAGACATTTTAGATAAAGATAAAGATATGAATCAGGAAGTGAAAAAAACGTAGTAGAAAAAACATTGTCAGAAGACTTGAAAAGACACTTCACAAAAGAAACTCAAGTGGACAATAAACGTTTGAGTTCAGCTTCCTTAATAATTAAATAAAAAAACACGCATGAGTTACCACTTATTTTTTCCTAGCCCATCTGATTGGCAAAAGTTAAAACTCCAGTCAAATGGTGAGGACCATTTATAAAGTGTTGGGGAAAATGGCAAACTAAAGAGCAACGAAAATGAAGAACTTCTACTACATATATCAAGGTAGATAAGTTTCACAAACATGATGATCAGCAAAAAGCAAGCTGCATGAGATTAAAAAGATATTTTAGGAATTCATATGTGGAAAATCGATTTTATAAAATCAATAGGGTAATAAAAACAAATCCAGAGCTGGTCACTACTGGAGGGTGGATAAGGATGATAAAAATAAATAATAATAATATAATAATAATGGCTAATTATATGATATTTACTATGTGCCACTGCTCTAAGTGCTTTATCCTTTAGCTCATTTAATCCTCACAAGTCCATAGGCAGGTACCACTGCTTTCTCTTTCTTTTATGAAGAAGGAAACTGAGTTGTGGTTCCCAATCGAGCATATGAATATTTCCTAATTAAAAAAATAATAAACCAAACCACAGAGAAAACATAGTCAATAGTTAATGTGTGAAATTAGAAAAAAATTGCAGTATAAAGTGTTTTGTTTTGTTTTGTTTTTTAATTTGAAAACATGTATATAAATTCCAGATGAGGGAAGCGGGTATGGCTCAGTGGATAGAGCCCCCGTTTACCATGTGGGAGGCCGGGGTTGGTGTCCCGAGGCCTCCTTGTGCGGGCAAGCCTGCTCGTGCGGGCAAGCCTGCTCGCGCGGCGCCGTGGGCTGATGCGGCGGGACCTCACAGCAAGGGGGAGATAAGCAGACACAGAGAAGACACGCAGCGAATGGTCGCAGCGGCACAAGTGGCAAGGGGGGGGATAAATGAAATAAAAATAAATAAATCTTAAAAAAAAATTAATAAATAAATAAATTCCAGATGAGTAAGTAAACATTTTGGGGAGGAGTGGACCAGGGGCCCACTGTTTGATATAAACCTTCTCATTCTATTTTGCACATGTACTATGTGCATACAATTCTTTAATAAAAACAATTAATTTACTGATAAAGTAACTAGAATAAAAAGTATGTCATATCTAGCTGATCTCTGAATTGACATGTTTTTTTTTTTCCTAACGGCATTAATGACACAGAAGATTGTTTTATCTGCGTGATGAAAGCATTCTAACCTGGGAAGCAGATGTGGCTTAAGCCAGTGGGCTTTCGTCCACAAGGTGGGAGGTCCCAGGATGGGTTCCAGTGCCTCCTGGAGAAGGTGAGCTGGCCTGGGGAGCTGGCGCAGCAAAAGGGACAAAAAGAGGAAAGACAGTGAGAGACACAATAAACCAGGGAGCTGAGGTGGCTCAGGTGATTGAGTGCCTCTCTTCTACTTGGGAGATCCCCAGTTTGGTTCCCAGTGCCAGCAGACACAGAGAGCACACAGCAAATGGACACAGAGAGCAGACAGTGACCTCGAACAGTGGGGGGTGGGGGGATAAATAAAATAAATCCTCAAAAAAAAAACATTCTAAACCTCTGAATATCATGAAAAATTATAAACAAAATTACAAGAATATTAAAATATTTGCAATAAAAATGCTACAAAAATTGAAAGAAAATACAAAGGCTTTATCAAAAGGATAATTTAAAAAGGTAAAATCATGACATGCAAATATAAAATGAACATGTGCCAAAGATTTTATTTAACTCATTACCCTAATGAAGGAACCATTAAGATTTTAAAATCAGTTTAAAGACAAATTTAAAGAACTACACATACCTAAGCGAATAAGGAATGGTGAAATGAATTTACATATAGATGCGCAAAGGTTCTATTCACAGAGCAATGATCAATTGCACTCCACCAGACACAACAATTTGAATTTCTGTAGACAAGAAATATTTGAATTATCAACAAAGGCAATGAACAACTATGATCACTAAGTGTGCTGTAGATAGGGCACCCAGTAAAGTTTTGGTCCATGTCTAAATTTCATTTTATTTCTATAGCCTCAAGAGATAAGTGGGAAAAGAAAGGACTAGAAATTATTTCTTTATATAAAAAGGAAAAACAGGGAAGCGTATGTGGCTCAACCGATTGGGCTCCTGCCTACCATATGGAGGATCCTGGGTTCGATTCCCGGAGCCTCCTGACGAAAAGCAAGCTGGCCCGCACGGCATGGAGAGCTGGCTGGCCCGCGGGGCGCAGAGAGTTGGTGCAGCAAGATGACACAACAAAAAGAGACACAGAGGAGAGACAGAGAGAGTATCAACAAACCAGGGAGCTAAGGTGGCTTAGGTGACTGAGTGCCTCTTTCCCATGTCAGAAGGTCTTGGGATCAGTTCTCCGTGCTGCCTAAAGAGAAGATGAGAAGAGAAGACAAGTAGACACAGAAGAACGCACAATGAATGGACAGAGAGTGAGTGCAAGCAGCAGGGGGCAATAAATGAATAAACTTTAATTTAAAAAAAAAAGGAAAAACAAATGAAAATAAGCATATGAGAAAACGTTTTTCAAATACATGCTAATTATGCTATGAAAATATTTAAACACAGATAATGTTCATTTGCTTAAAAGTAGAGTAACTCTCTACATTGTGTCAGACCTCATCTTGATATAAACTTTATTTTAGAATAGTTTGTTAAAAGAAATTAAGCAAAATACAGTTTCTATGGCTAAGAGATTTAAAATGGAGTCGGGAAGTCATTGTGGAGGTTACTCTTAGGCAGTTCTCAGCCAGATATCACAATCTGCCACTGCACAGTTTGCAAATCCTAAGGACATCCATAAACAACTCACAGGATAAAGAACTCAATTAACTAAACTGAAGGACAATTAGAGTACCCCAAATATCCACCAACCACAGGCAACTTGTGTAATCTTCTTTTTTTCCTTTAAAAACCCTTGCCTGGAACTTTGGATAGATTGTGCAATGCATGGGACTGTATAACACAGTGAACCACGTGGTGGAAGATAGACTATGGTTAACAATACAAATATGAGAGTGTTCTCTCATGAACTATAATAAACGTACAATACCAATACATGATGTTAATAATAGGTGGGGTATGGAAAATATATGCCAAATGTATGCTATGTATAGTTAGTGGTAATAGGCTGATGATGTTCTTTCATAATCTGTAACAAATGTTCTACAACAATGTGAGGTGCTAAGGAGGGGTGTTGTATGGGAATTCTGCACACCTTGCATGATTGTTTTATAAGTTCACAACTTCTCTAATAAAAAAAAATATATTTAAAAAAAAAACCTGCCTGTAAATGCCAAGGTGAGATGTGGTTTGGGTTGCTACCTGAATCTGTGCTCCCAGAATTGCAATTCTAAGACTCCAAATAAATACATTTATTGTTTTGCAGCTTAGTTTGTTGTTTCTGGGTTGACAAGTTTTAGATTTACAGAGATGTTGAGAAGGTAGTACAGAGAGTTCTTATGTAAACTATACCCAGTTTCCCCTACTGCACTTCTCACATTTTCTTTAAATTATTGATAAGATATTATGAATTAAAGTCCATACTTATTCGGATTTCTTTAGTTTTTATCTACTGTCCTTTTATTTTTCCAGGATCCATATTACATTTAGTTGCCATGTCTTCTTAGGCTCTTCCTGTTAGCTCTAACAGTGTCTCAGACTTTCTTTGCTTTAGATGACCGTGACAGTTTTAAGGAATACTGACAGGTATTTTGTAGAATGTCCTGTTATTTGAAATTGTCCGATTTTTTTTTTCCATTATTAGACTGTGCTTATGAGTTTTTGGGAGGAAGACCACAGAGGAAAAGAGCCATTCTTATGTCATAGAAAAACTGCACTGAACAACATTAAATTGTCAAGGATAACTTGATTCAAGGACTGCTGCAGCAAAAGAGAGAAAGTAGAAGTCAACTTCATGGAAACAAAGGACAGCCAGATTTTTAAAAAATATGTATTTTATTGCAGAAGTTTTGAGCTTACAAAACAATCTTGCACATGTGTAGCATTCCCATACAACAACCTTTCACCAGTACACCACACTGTTGTAGAATATTTGTTACAGATTATGAGATAATATCATCATACTATTACCACTAATTATGGTCCATAGCATATATTTGGCATATTTTTTCCATAGCCCCCCCCCCAATTATTAACACAGTACATCTTTGGCATTGATGCAAGAATATTACAGTA
>JAQZBX010029664.1:0-27190 GCA_029593785.1 Cabassous unicinctus | reverse complement strand
AGACCCAGACAGACACCACCCTCTGCCGGCACCTGGAGCAGGGGTTCTTAGCCAGGGGTCCATGCACCCCAGGGGGTCTGGGGCCCAAGAGCTTGAATTGAAAAAAAATCAACATATTTTCTGCATTTCCTCTGACCTCTAACTGAAATCTAGCATCTCCTTCACTTATGAATGTAGGCAATAAATGACAGTGGTATTCACTTCATATCACATTACAGGTGTTGCATATCTCGGAAAATTGCTTAGCTTATCCATACTGCGAAATTACAGTAGTTGATAGACCTGATGCTAGTTGAGTGTCATAAAACTATCTGCCGCTACATTCTGAGGAGGGGTCCATGGTTTTCACCTGACTGGCAAAGGGGTCCGTGGAACAAAAAAGGTTAAGAACCCCTGACCTGGAGTGTCTCCACCTCTAGCCCTTGTCACCCCAGATCTCGGGCTACGGGCTGAGAAAGCGTGTCTCGGCTGCGTGAAATATGATCTGGGACCTGGCCAGAGGCACATGGATGCCACTATGGGTGTCGTGACGAGAAAATAAGGTCACGCACGCGAGGACTTAGAAGACTGCCGGGCACACAGCAAGCGCTCAATACATGTTAGCTCATCAGTCCTCTGCGCTTGGCACTTCACATGCCCACAGCAACCTGGGGCAGTGGGCACTGTATTTTTTTTATTGTGGTCACACACATATATAATGTAAAATTTGCCATCCTAGCCATTTTTAAGTGCACAGTTCAGTGGCATTAATTGCATTCACAACGTTGTGCTACCGTCACCACCCTCTATTATCAAAACTTTTTCATCACCCCAAACAGAAACTCTGTGACCATTAGACAGTGGCTCCCCTTTCCACCCCCCCAGTCACTGGCAATGTCTAATCTACTCTCTGTCTCTATGAAATTGCTTATTCTAGATGTATCATATAAATGGAATCATACAATATTTGTCATTTTGTGTGTGGGTTCTTCCGTGTGGCATAACATTTTCAAGGTTCACCCATGTTGCTGCTTGCATCAGAACTTCGTTCCTTTTCATGGGTGAATAATATTCTACTGTGTGGCTAAAACACATTTTGTTTCTCCGTTCATCTGTGGATGGACACTTGGGTAGCTCCTACCTTTTGGCAATTGTGAGCAATGCTGCTGGGAACTCTGGTGTACAAGTACCTGTTTGAGCGCCTACTTTCAACTCTTTGGGATATGTGCCTAGGAGGGGAATTTCCATGTCATATGGTAAGTGGTACTGTTTCTTTTTCAATCATCAAGTGGAGGAAACGGAGGTCCAGAGAGATTAAGTAACTTGCCCGAAGTGCCCGTGTGGAGGCTGGGCTTGGAGGCCAGGCGGCCGGGCCCCATGATCTTCTCTCTCCAAACGCTACCAGCGCTGGGGGCACGACCTGGCTGTCCCTGCCCAGCTTGAATCCTCCTCCTTCTGTTTACTGTTTCTGTCTTGGAGTCTATTTGGTGGAATTACCAATCGAGGTGTCCCTGTGCCTTGGCAAGTGGCAGTGGCCGTGTGACCCTCGCTAAGCCAACTGCATGCTTTCTCTTTCTAGAATTTGAATCCCGAGCAAAGGAGGGCAAGAAAGGAAGATGGGGTGCTCTGGTCACGTGGCTGATTAGCCTTTCCCTTGAGCCTGCAGCTCCCCCACAGCCTTCCAGCAAATTCCATCTTGTCTTAAGTTAGCCAGAATCGGATTCTGTTGCTTGCAGCTGAGGACCCTCATTCAACCACACAGCCCCTACCTGACAGGTGTGCAATGCCCCTTTCTTTTCCTTGGCAGCAGACGCACCGACTCTCTCCTGCACTGGGAGGGGACGGGGTGGGGGCGGAGGGCCCAGCACTTACGTGCCATCGATCTTTTCCACGCCGTGGAGGAAGCTGATGCAGTCCGAAGTGTTCCTCAGATTAAAGCACTTCTCGTCAATGAACTGGGCTGAGGTCTTGTCCTCGAGGTCCCGCTCCAGAGCGTGCTGGGCATCTCGGTTATCCCTGCGGGGAGGAAGGAGCTGTCTCTGGAGAGCACACTTACCCAGGGCCCCTCACCCAAGGTCACGTGGCAGGTCGGCGAGAGCTGGGGCCGAAGACCACATCTCTGGACTCCCAGGAAGCTGCTCCGTCCACACGGAGCCACATCTCAGCCCCCTTCCCACCTTGATGCTCTCACCACGCACGGACCCAGGGACCCCCTGTTCACCCTTCCTCCCAATCCAAGCAGACTTGTCGTTTAGAACAGGGGTCAGCTTCTTCTGTAAAGAACCAGAGCATAAGTATTTTGGGTTTGTGGGCCATATAGTCTCTGTCCCAACTACTTAACGTTGTGTGAATGCAGCCACTGGCGCTGTGTAAATGAAAGGCCATGGCTGTATTTCAATAAAACTTTATTTATAAAAACACGTGTGGGGCCAGATTTGGCGCAAGGGCCATAGTTCGCTGCCTCCTGATCTGGAGGATTTTAATTCTCACTTTGGATAGTTCAAATCAGCTCACACATCCTTGTTTCTGACCCTGAGCTGGGCACAGAGGGAATAAACACGAACGAGGCAGATTTGTGGAACCAAAGCAAGTGAAAATAAATACAGTACAGAATGGACAGGGCGAGAGCACAGGTCTGAGAAGGTACACAAGTAACAAGAGGAGGGGGTGATTAACTCAGGGCAAGGGGGCCGTCAGAAGGTTTCCCCAGGAGGTACATGAGCTGGGTTTTCATAACAAATAGGAATAGGCGTTATTGACAAAGCGGGTGGGAGAAAGGGAATTCGAAGCTGAGGACAGCTCTTGCCCCAAAGCAGGGGGGTTGGAGGTTCATGGACCTGCAGCAGCTCATCAGGGCTGGGTGGGGCCAGGGACTGGCCAGGGTTGGAGTCCAGAGGGCGGGTATCTTGACTAAGAAGCTTGGACTTACAGGCCAGTGTTTCCCAATCTTCAGACATTAGAGAACCACTTTCATGACTCTTGCCATATTCCCAAAGTACCCGGGCTATAAGTTACTAACATTTTTCTTTCCAAAGAAATCACTTTTCCAGTATAAATAAAAGGGAAATGTACATCACTGTCTTTAAAGGACAACCTGTAACCCTTTCCATTAATAGAGGGTCACCTCAAACATACGTGCCAAGACAAGACTAACGGAAGCCAAGCTAGAATCTATTGCCTCCAGAAGGCTCTAAGCCTGAGCCTGTTTCCCTGTTTCCATCTTGACTGTGCATGAGCAGAGCAGGACTTTCTCCCTGACGTGTTGAGAAGAATCGAAAGAGAACACTGGCAGGGATATTCTCACCGAGCCAGCTGATGTCCAGTTTCCAACTAAGATGACTGGCCCATCTCACGCTAGTGTGGCTCTCTTCCCGACTGCATCTGTCTATCTGTCTGCCTCTTTCTCATGTCTCTGTCTCTTTCTGCCTCATCTCTCTTGGTTTCTCTGTCTCAGGGTCTCTGTATCACTGGCTCTCAGCGGCACCCCCGCCCCCCGCCCCGAGTCTCTATGATTTTGTCGCGTTCTTTTCTGCTGTGGATAATGGGAGCAGATGTGGAGGTTTAAGCAGACCAGGAGCAAGGAAACTCGGCCCTGACGGTGGGTTCCCACCCCAGGATGCAGAGGGGTCCTGTCGGGCAGGAGACCCCGCCTGGGGCCCCGGAGGCCTTCTGGATGGGCAGAGCCCTGGAGAAATGGGGCCCCGTCCTGCCTGGTGGGCTGCAGTGTGCACGAAGACCAGACGCGGAAAACAGGCATGTCAGCGTGTTCAAGGAACCCGGGGACCCCAGAATGCCTGGCCCTGCTAAGGAGGGCTGGGGGAGCGGGGTGGCCCATCTCCCCTCCTTGGCCCATGACCGAGGGCCTGGCCAGTGCCCACCAGAAGAAGCCGAAGCCCGAGCTCCTGCCCAGCCAGGACCAGCCTTCTCTGCTTGGCTGGAAGCAGCCCGGGGTCTGCGCAGGGCGCCTGCTGTGGCGAGGACACGGCCCCTCCAGACGGGGGGCCTCAGGCGAGCCTCCCTGTCGGGGCGAGGACGCACCGAGCTCTGCCTGCTTGAGGAGGCGCTGGCAGCCCCAGGTTCTTTCAGGGGCCCGAGCTGCCTCCTCGTGAGATGGCGGGCGTCCATGGACACGGCTCGGCCTCTGGCTCCAGCTCCGGGAAAGCGGAGTGCCGCCCTTTTCCGCCCACTCGCCACCTCCCCTCGACCCTCCGCCTGTCTCTTGGTTGCTTTCCCCTCTCCATCTCAGCACCTCTCTCTCCTTTCCCCTCTCCCCACATCTGAGCCTCGTCACCTCTTTCTTTGTCCTTTGTCTCTACGTCTCCATGTCGCTCTCTGTCTGGTGTCTCTGTCTCTTTCTGTCTCCGCCGCTCCTTTCCCTGGTCCTGTCTGTTTATACCTTTGTGTCTTTCTCTTTGTATCTTTCAGTCCCTGCTGATGTCAGCTCCGCTCTCATTCTGTTTCTCTGTGTCCCTCTGTCTCTGTGACTGTCTCCAGCTGCCTCAGTCTCTCTAGTTCTCCCAACTCCCCTCAGCCCTTGGCACCCCAGCCGGCTGCTCGAGTCCACCTGCAGCAGGCACCCCCACCCCCAGCCTCAGGGTACCTCTTCCAGGTCCAGCCTCCCCCCTCCCAGCTCCCCGATTCCAGGTCTGGGCTTTTGTTCGCTCTGACAGCTCAATCCACCCAGCTTCCCCCACCTCCACCCCGCCCCGCTGTTGCCCCGGCCCCATGTTCTGCCACGTCCCTGTCTCTACCACAAATAGAAACCCATTCCCTCTCGCCGTCAACATGTGATCACAAAAATAAGTGCAAGAAAAAAGCAATAAAATAAATACCTTTGCCTGCCCAAAGCTCTCCCTTTGTAAAAACTTTCCAGTTTCAATAAAAGCATTCAAGTTATTTTTTTAAGCGAATCATTTTAAAGACAAACATTACGTAGCACAAGGAATCGTCAGAAATCAGGACAGAGGTGCGCAAATGAATGGCGTGCAACTCTGCTTTCGTCCACTCAATGGTCACTCCTGCCCCTGCTTGTATTTGAATCTCCGCACGCCTCCGCCTCTGTCATCTCCCTGGGTGTCCCCAACATGCCAGCTTCTTGGCCATGACCTTTGACCCACAGGTAGGTTTCCTCCTCCTCAATGCAGCCCTGGATGCCACTTTTCCTGGGTGAAGCCCTCCTGACCCTGCCACCCAGTTCACACCCCTCAGGGGAGCTGAGGGGCTGCTGGGGGTGGATGCTGTTTCAGGGACTAAACAAGCCATGGCATGAAGCTCCCAGAGCCTGTTTACAAACGGCCCTTGGCACCCCACCTGGCTGCTCAAGTCCACCTGCAGCAGGAAGGGGCAGCCCTGGCAAGGCCGCCAGCCGTCCTCACCGCCTGTGTCTCTGTGCTGGGGCCGAGGGTAAATGAAGAGGAGAGGGAAGCGGGTGTGGCTCAGTGGATGGAGCCCCCGTTTACCATATGGGAGGCCCGGGTTCGCGTCCCGAGGCCTCCTTGTGAGGGCACGCCGGCCTGAGCGGTGCGGTGGGCTGTGGTGTGGCGCAATGGATAGAGCACCCGTTTACCATATGAGAGGCCCCGGGTTCGCTTCCCGGCGCCTCCTTGTGAGGGCAGGCCGGCTCGCGCGGCGCCGTGGGCTGATGCGGCAAGACCTCACAGCAAGGGGGAGATAAGCAGACACAGAGAAGACACGCAGCGGATGGACACAGCAGCACAAGCAGCAAGGGGGGGATAAATAAAATAAAATAAATCTTTAAAAAAAAAAAAAATGAAGAGGAGAAAGCGGCAGAGCAGCGCGCCCGGCAAGAGTTAGAGGCAATGCCCAGCTCGAGTGCCAGGCGGGAAGGCTGCCTCCGGGGAGCTGGGTGCCAAGGGCTTAGCTATGGGTCCCAAGCCTCGTAAAACTCAAGCCTCCCCTTTAATTATGAGGGGGGCCTCCTGGCTTGCCATGATGCAGGTTACACAATCATCCGGAACAAAAAGCAGATTCCTTCTGAAGTCTCCTGGCTCAAGGCATCCGCCGGCATCTCTGGAGAGGCCCTGGCCCCTCACCTTGTTGCCTCATGCCACCCACCTTCTGTCATGCCACAAGGCTCATAATCCACACAGGGGAGCCTCAAGGAGGCCAGGTTCCTTAGCCAGGACCCTTGTTGCAAAGCAGTGGTGTGCTGGCTCGTGAGAGCTGATCGTGTGCATCTCAGTAATATCACAGTGGTGCTTTGAAACCAGCCACTGTGGGAGTATTTACACCACAGGAATTGGCCACTGCTACAAATCAGGGTTTCTGTTCTCTCCTGGATTGCTGGTTGTTAAAGACTTACCAGCACACTGCTGAGCAAAAGAACCATCTAGTGGGCCCATCTGGCACATCCCCAGAAACCTGGAAGTCCCAAAACAAACTCCATGGGGGTGGAGGGCGAGAAAGAAGCTCTTACTGTATCTGGATATCGAATCTTTGGGCTAGTTTTCTCATCTGTTCCTGGCAACATTTTAGTAAATCGACCTCCTGAAATGAGAAAGGTTGGAAAGAGCAGTGCACCTTCAAAACTCATAACATCCAGTCTCTGGGGTCGGCACCCCCTCCCTCACCTCTCCCTGCACACCCCTCACCCCACAAGGTGAAGTGTCAGGGCAGGGTCACTTTCTGGCCTCGCCCTGTGATTCCAGGGCCGGGTGATGAAGCAGCGGTTATGGAGGCTCCACACTTCTTTGCCCGAATTTCTTTTCTTTTTATCTACTTCCCGATTAAAAGAAAATTGAGCATCTACTAGGTGCCAAGTGCTCACTCATGGATTATTTTGCTAAATAACGCATATGAAGTGGCACAGTGCTTGGCACCAGCAAATACTCAATAAACACTGGCTCTTACTACTGTGATTTATTGGTATTTGTATTATGACGATGCCCACTTTGAAGATGAGAAGACTAAAGGCCAAATTCCACCATTTCTCCCTGTCACCAAATTGCAGTCTAGCCCCCTCTCCCGCTTTCTGAGCCCTAATTTTCCATGGGTGGCACCTGTGGCTTCTGCTCCAGAGAGTCCGCTCAGAAACTTCTCTGTCCAGCTGGCCCTCCCTCCTCCCTCAGTGAGCCGGACAGACGGAGGAGAGGCCTTACCCGGATGAGGTTTTTCTCCACGTTGTCATGGACCAGGTCAATCCCGATCCTTTTCTCTCGATGGTACAGGCACTCCAGGGCCACCTGTAGGGGGCAGTGGGGAGCAGTGTGGCCTCCCTGCAGCTCTGTGTGGTCCCTTATGAAGGTGGCACATCTGCTTTTTCCCTGGATACCTGGATGCTGTGTGGCCTTATCACTGGGCCTTGGGGTGGGGTTCTGCTTGCCCATGTCCCTCAGTGGGGGCTGTGGGATGGCATGGCCAATGCATTAGGGCGTCCCGGACCCACATAGAAAAAAAAGTGGCATGAAGTAGTGTCCTCAGAACTGACCGTGTTCAAATTTCCTCTCAGCTGTAGCACCAAGGAGTCACTGGGGTGGGGCTAACGCCCCTCCCCTAAGCTCCTTCAGCCTCCCCCAAGCCTTAGGAAACTACAGTAGAGTAAAACTCTGCTGCGTAAGACAGGGCTGCGGCTGTCCTCCACGCAGCCTCCCCACCCCTCTTGTCTCTGGGCAGGTCACAGGAGAGAGACTGGGAGGGTATGGAAGGCAACATATCTCAGGATTATAAGAAGTGGAGGACGGGTCCCCGAATCCACATTCTCCCAGCTTTCTCCAGCTGACAAAATGGGCGCCAGTTACCTGGCAGGAAGTGCCAAGCCAGCTAGAGAACCCAGAATGGTCCCCATTGATAGGGAAGCTGGAGCAGAACCACCACCAGGTGGCAGCAGAGAGCTTCGGTAGAGGCTGGGGTTTGGAAAGGGCATTGGACTCCAGGAGCTCCCTGTCCACCTGTCCCCCCCGTCCACCCGGAGCTGTGGCATCATATTCGACTTAAATTTTTGTGTATTGCTTATCACATGATAACAGAGACTTGCTGTAATAATGCTTGGTGAATGTGGACTACTGACATTTCCTCCATTTCATGTAAAGTGCAAATAAAAATCACCTTTAGAATATTTTGCTATTATTGATTTTTATGATATAATCCAAGTAAAAAAAAACACAGTTTCAAAACAAGGTCTCTACTCATTCCTAAGACTGTCATCCCTCAACTCATCAGGGAGAAATTGCTACCCCTAAACCCCCATGCATAGAAAATTCTAGAGCCATACTCAATCTCTTCTCTTCTGAAAGACACCAAGATATAAAGAGTTTATGGCCTTCAGACATTCATTACAGATCCGAATTCTTAAATCCAACCTGGAGAAACTCTATCCTCGGTCCTCCAACCCTCAATGATCCTGAAATTATTCAGGTGCAGTTTGTCAGTGCTGCTGCCTAAGCTTTGTCACCTGGCATCTCAGCCAGGTGTGTAATCAGAGCCACACAGGTGTGTGGAGCTGAACAGGGCCTGGGGGACATCCGGTTCTGTGGTTTGCAAACTTGGTGCTCCCAGCAGCCCTTGGATTTCCATGCACATGGGGTGTCTCAATCAAACACACAAGGCTTCCAGTTACTCCTTCTTGCAGCTCTGTTTATAGCTGTTTCATCTATTGCAACACTTAGTGTAATATTTGAAGAAGGTTCTGTAGCTTTGGGGCAGGGGGTAGGGGACAAAAAGCAATGATTCCACCCAGTCCTCCCATTTTACGGATGAAGAGGTTGAGGCTTGAGGAATGAGAGAGGAATAACTCTCCCAAAGGCACACAGACTTCCACTTCTTGTGTCCTATGGGTCAAATTTTGAAATAAGTTATAGAGCCAGATCACACAAGTATGGGTAGTATAGAATTGATAAAACAGTGCTGAGAAGGATCCAAAGTCTGCGTGTAGGAGACAGAGAAAGGTATAGACAGTTGAAATGGGTTCTAATGGGCTACCAGATTGGACAGTGAAGGCCCTTTTAAAGATCCCCTTATTCCAGCTAATATGTGAGCAAAGGCCTTGAATAGACATTTTTCTAAAGAAGATGTACAAATGGTCAAACGTACAAGAAAAGACACTCAACTTCACCAGTCACAGGGAAATACAAATCAAAACTGCAATGAGATAAGACTTCACACCCACTCGGTTGGCTACAATAATAATAATTAAAAAAAAAAAAAACCCAGAAAATAAGTGTTGGCAAGGATATAGAGACATTGGAATCCTTGTACATTGCTGGGGGGGATGTAAAATCATTCAGCCTCTGTGGAAAATAGTTCAGGGGTTCCTCAAAAAGTTAAACACAATGCGAATATTCTCGCTGTCCTGATTTTGTGATAATCAGGGTGGGCTAAACCTTCGCTGTATTAGAAACCATGCATGTGTCCCCAGACCTAGTTTTTCTCCTTAGGTCTGGTTTTTAGAATGCTGGTGATAAACTAAGCCTGATTTATTATATGACCATCCTGTATGGGAAATGACTATAACTCTAGGTATCTTTGGTCAACCTCAAGAGATATAACAAGGGGACGGATGTGCTTCAAATGGTCTCCCATATGGAGGGACCTGGGTTCGATCCCCAGGACCTCCTGGTAAAAATAAAAAAAAGAAAAATATAGAAGGCGTGCGGGCTGCCAGGCCATGTGCACTGGTGCGCCATCAGGCCCCGCAAGCTAGTGAGCCCCCCAGGCCCTGCAAGCGGGTGCGCCATCGGGCCCTGCATGTCATGCAGCAAGATGATGACATAACAGGAGAGTGACACAAGGGAGAGCCAAGACGAGACACACTGAAAAACCAGGAACTAAGGTGGCGCAGGCGGTAGGACGCCTCTCTCCTACCTCGAAGGTTCCGAGGATCAAATCCCAGTGAAGACAGGAGGAGAAGGATGAGGAGAGAGGGCAGGAAACAGACACAGAGAGTTGCCCAGCGAATGGAAACAGAAACAGCAAAAACAGGGGGAGGGGGGTAAAAATGGATAAAAGTAAATAAATAAATAAATAAATAAATAAATAAATAAATTCTTAAAAAATGTATAAGGGAGGAAAATACGGACTATAGTTAGTAGTAATACTTTGACGATGCTCTTTCATGATGTGTTACAACTAACAAATGTTCACAACAATGCAGGGTGTTTGTGGGGGGTGATGTGTGGGAGCCCTGTGTGATGTTATGCATGTTTGTTTTGTAAGTTCACGATGTTTACTGAACACTTAGAGTTTATGTATGTTCATGTATGAATGATATACTTCAATAAATTGTTTTTTTTTTAAAGTTAAACACAGCATTGCCATATGACCTGTGACTTCCACTCTTAGGTACATACCCAAAAGAATCGAAAGCAGGGACTCTAACAGGTACTTGTGCACCTGTGTTCATAGCAGTGTTATCCACAACGGTCAAAAGGTGGCAATAACCCACATGTCCATCAACAAATGACTGGACACTTCATTTGAATCAGCCATGCAAAGGAATGCAGTTCTGAGATCTGCTATCATATGGATGAACCTCAAAAACTTTATGCTAAGTGAAAGAAATCAATCACAAAAGGTCACATAACATATGATTCCATTTATATGAATTTTCAGAATAGTCAAATCCACAGAAACAGAAAGCAGCTTAGTACTTGCCAGGGACTGGGGAAGGGGGGAGCAGGCAGCAACTGCTTAATGGGTATAGGGTTTGCTTTGGCAGTGCCAGGAATGTTCTGGAATTAGATAGAGGTGGTGATTGTACAACATTGTGAAGGTCCTAAATGCCAGTGAATCGTTCACTTTTAAATGGTCAGTTTTTCACATGAATTTCACCTCAACAAAAATTTTCAGGAAAAAGATAAAAAACCCTGCTCTCACGGGTGTCCCAGTTACAGCCACCAGAGTCCCACAGGAGAAACGGACAGAAGCCACCTGGACAGCCACCTTTAGCCACGACCCTGCCACGTGGCTCACCAGTGGCGAGGCTAGGCCGGGGAGCTGCGGCCAGCACGGACATCAAGGGGGTGAAGCTGAGGGGGGGAGTCATCTCCTTCCCTTCCTCACGCCTTGTTCCTTCGGGGGGCGCATCTCTGTTAAGCCAGAGGAGAGGCTTAGCGGCGTGGTTGGCATGAGAACGCGCTGAAGGTTTCCCATGAGGCGCACTGCTCGTGTAGATGCGACACGCTGGTCAGCAAACCTTTCCTGGGATGGGCCAGAGAGTAAGTATCTCCAACTTGCAAGCCATTCGTCCTGTCGCAACGACTCAGCTCTGCGTGGTGGCGTGAGAACTGACCCAGACAGCAGGGGAACCGATGGGCGTGGCTGTGTCCCACCAGAACGTCACAGCAACAGATGGGCAGCCGGCTTCGGCTCTCAGGCAGGAGTTCACCAACCTCTGCTCCACACTAACAAACCTGAAGACCGAAAGCCACCTCTAAAGATGCCAAGTGAGAACTCCAGGATGGCGCTGAGGGCCCAGGGAGAGGAGTGCAAGAAAAGACCAATAGAAAGTTTGGGAGAGAAGAGGAACCAGGAAGAGCAGGACCCTGGCTGACGGGGCTCCATAAAATACAGGAAGACGACTATACGTTTGCATCTTCTGGGCTCTGCGCATATGTGATTAAGTAATCTATCCTCTTCCTAGTAGTGTACTCTACTCTACCTGCTCAGACCTTGCTACATAAACTAAGGGGTTATAGATGAGAAAACTGCCTGGCTGATTTGGCTCCTTGCTGGTCTGGATGGACCCCTTCTCCAAGTTTCTTTGAATCAAGGAAAGAGGGGCGTTTCTTGGACAAGAGGAAACCTAACTTCGGACACACTACAGTTTAGTGGTTAAGGGCCTGGGTTCTGGAGGCAGATCACCAGAGTTCAAATCCAGGTTTAGCCACTTCCTACTGTGTGTGCTCGGGCAAGTTACCTAACCTCTCTGACCCTCTGTTTCCTCCTCTGTAGCTGGGCACAAAATTGATGCATATCTCACAGGTCAGTAAATATTACTCCCGTTTTGGAGATCTCCCAAATGAAGGGAGAGCTTTGGAAAGTGGCCAGGGTCCAGGGAGGCCCAGTCCACCCTGCCAGGTGCTTTGGGATTTTCTCTCTCTGTCCCTCACACCCACAGGCCCACTGTTGTGGGAGACACAGAGCAGAGAGGGATGGAAGAAGAGACTGTTCGGGGGGAGCTCCTGTACTAGAAGGCCGAGGAAGAATGGCGATTGGGCCCCCGCCTGTGACATCACAAAGAGCAGCAGGAGAGCACTGGCGTCTTGATATCGGGGTGCACATGGGGACTCAAAGGAGAGGGATCCGCTGACTCATCTCACAAGACGTACTGAACCCCTTCTATGTGCCAGGCTTGCTTGAGGTGCTGGGGTCCCTGCTCGTATGGCATCTACAATCTAACAGAGGAGAGATTCGACCAACAAGTAAACATGTGAAGAAACTCTCTCATTTCTGCCTGTGATAAGGACTGCAATGAAAATAATTGGGGGCTTGTGGAGGAGAGTGGTGGCAAGGTGGTCAGGGAGGAGGCGGACTGAGGCCTGTACCATGAGAAGCAGCCGTGCAGGGGTGCTGGGAAGAGGGAGCAGCAGGTGCAAAGGCCCTGAGGTGCGAGGACGAGCAGGCAGGAGGCCAGGACAGAGGCTGGAGCGGTGGGCAGGGGCTGGCTCACGCAGGGGCCAGAGGCCATGACCAGGAATTTAGAGGTCAACTAGGGTGCAATGGGAAGCCACTGCAGGGGTTTTAAGCAGGGGAGTGCCAGGATCCAGTTTAATATTTAAAAGCCCCCCTCTGGGTGCCGTGCAGAGAATGGTTTGTAGGGATACAGGAGTTGGGCACCAGGTAGGAGTTAGTCGCCGTGCAGCGAGAGGCTGCCTGGACTAAGGTGGTAGCCCTGGAGACGGAGGGAAGCAAGTAGAATTGATAGGGTTTCCTGTGAAGGAGGCCACGTGAGACCGGGCAGAGCTGGTTTCCCCAAACAGGCTGGGGAGTGAGAGAGTTGGGGGGTGGGGAACAGCCGATTTTGGATGCTGCTGTGGGTCTCTAAGAAGCAGCCCTGCCCACCCTCCTCCCGAGGGAGAAACCTCGGGGCACAGGGGAAGAGTCGAGCCCCTGACGGCTCTGGGGCTCCCTGAGTGGTGGGAACCTGGGCCATGTCTCCCAGGGGGATCCCAAGGCAGAAGTCCCCTGGGCCTGCGGGGCGCAGAAACAGCTGCGGGAGGCTTCCAGGGAGGAGGCCCTGAGTCCCGCTCCAGGGGTACAGGGACCAGGAGGACAGCTTCCTACGTGGCCGAGGTTCACGCCCACAACACGAGGCAGACGCTGCTGGTTCCTTGCTCCATGCCCGCTGCCCCCCTCCCTGGTTTTCTCCGGGACCCAAACGCCCGCTTCCCCAGACTTGGTTTATAGTCCAAATTTTCAATTGTCCCAAAAACGTCCTTTTGGGCATTTTCTCCATGCATCCATGTATTTATCCATTTAATCAACAAATATTTATTGAGGACCTACTAGGTGCCAGGCACTGGACTAGGCTGTGGATACAATCAGAATAACCCAGCATGCTGGTGCATGGCAGCTGAATGCCAGGCTTGAATACATCAGGCACGAAGCAGGCAGCAGTCCCTGCCCTGGTGGGGCCTAGAATCTAGTCCGGGGAGAAAGACGACAATTACAGGGTATGTCAGAAGGTGATAGGTGCTGAGGAGAGAGAGAGCAATTGAGTACTGTAAGGGCCGTAACACACACGCACACTCAAACACACACGCACACACATGCACACACCGTCTTGAGAAAACCCTGCAACGCTGATGTACCCCCAAGGAGGAAAGGAAGTTAGACTCAGCCTGAGAAATCCAGCCTTGACCGGGATCGCCTCGCACTGACTAAGATTCCATCTTCATCTTAGAAACCGGTCCTACGCGATGCCCACCGGCCCAGCGACCGCGGCCTTGACCTTCCTGGGGGAGTGGCGTGTGCGCGGCTGCACCCACCTGCAGGGGACAGTTGACCTCGTCGGCCGCGCACTCCAGCCGCCTCTTGACGGTCTCCATGCTGTGGTTCTCGTTCAGAAGCCGGTCCAGCTCGTAGCCCAGCTCGGCCTTCCAGAAGCCGATGTCCGACAGCCTCTGGCCCAGGTTGCGGGAGGTGCCCTCCTGCATCTGGCGCGTCAGCTGGTCCTTGTCCTGCATGAGCCGCATCGAGTCGCCCGTCAGCCGGCCAGCCCACAGCCGGGAGGCCTCGGCGCCTCGCAGCTGCAGCTGGTTGGACTGGTCCCAGTCATGGGGGCTGTAGCGGCAGAAGAGCGCGGAGCGCAGCGCGGGCAGGATGGTGGGTGGTTGCAGGGCGTGGCGGCCCGCGGCCCCCTCGTCCGGGCAGGTCTTGACGTCGGAGACCTTGTAGAAGAGGCTGGGCCTCCATGAGTTGAGGTAGCGGTACCCAGGCAGGTAGTAGGGCTGGTAGCACTCCTGGACCACGGGCGCCTGCCCGGCGCGGGGCAGCGCCGTCAGATCACAGGCTTTCTTGGTGCCGCAGTAACTGGCCGTCTGCGGGGTTCCAAGAAACTCCATCCTCCCCCATCAGCCCCACTCGGGCAAAGCTCTGCCTAGAGGGCAAAAGCATCAGCAGGAGCGGGGACAGGGCTTCTCCCAGGCCCGGCAGAACCTCTATGACTCAGCGTTGGTGTCACAAAGCCTTTTGGAGGGCCCCTGCTCACTCACAGGCAGCCTGGAGCCTATCGTCGGAACCAAAACCAACAAATTTCAACGAGGTGATGATCGGTTTCTCAACCCACAGAGTTGAGGATGCAACAAACGGTACTTTCTTTCTCTGTGACAATTCCATCTGCTCTCCCAGACCCAGCTCTGCCCTATGGAGGGCACTTTCATGTGGTTCCACTCCAGCAAATGCCACCAAGTCAGGGTCGATTTGATCGGGGTTCATTTTCTTTCTCTCTTTGTCCCCAAGATCGCATGATGGTGAGGTGCCCGTGGACTACTGTGCGACGACAGAAGGGAACGAGCTCATGGCACCTGCAATGACATAAATGAGTCTCCAATGTCCTAAGATAAGTGGGTGCAGCTAGACTGAAAAGGCTGCGCTTGTATGAGTCCATTTATGCAACTGTCCCCACAAAAGACATGTTCAAGTGCTAAGCCCTGGACCCACGAATGGGACCGTATTTGGAAGTAGGATCTTTGAAGATGTGATTGGTTGAGATGTGGCCAAACTGGATTATAGTGGGCCCTTAATCCAAAATGACCTGTGTCCTTACGAAAAGAAACTTGTAGCTCAGTCGTTTGAGCACCTGTTTCCTATGTACAAGGTCCTGGGTTCAATCCCAAGTACCTGCTTAAAAAAGCCCATATAACTGTACAGCAAAATGGGTGAATTGTACCATACATCACATATATTTCCTTTTTTTTAAAGATTTATTTATTTATTTATTTATCCCCCCCTTGCTGCTTGTGTTTTACTGTGTCCATTCACTGTGTGTTTCTTCCGTGTCTGCTTATCTCCCCCTTGCTGTGAGGTCCTGCTGCATCAGCCCACCGCGCTGCGGGAGCTGGCCTGCCCTCACAAGGAGGCCCCGGGAAGCGAACCCGGGGCCTCCCATATGGTAAACGGGGGCTCTATCGATTGAGCCACACCCGCTTCCCCCATCACATATATTTCAATTAACCTGACTTTAAAGGGGGGAGTCGTAAGCTCCATGAGGACAGGGAGCACGTCTATTTTACTCATCATTAAATCCCGGCCTCTTGTACACCATTGAATGCATGAACGGGCTTCTAAAATAAGAATTTCATCATTTCAGAATAAATTATCTGAGTAATTGATTTCAGGTAATTATTTCGACAGTTATCTTATGGTCATGGATTGAACCGTGTCCCTCGCAGAGGCACGTTCAAGTTCTAACCCTGGTCCTGGTGATGTGAACTCATTTGTGAATAGGATCTTCCAAGACCCTGTTACTTAAGATGAGGCCAAACTGCATCAGGGTGGACCTTAATCCAATGTGACCGGGGTCCGCAGAGCAGGTTTCTTTGGACATGGAAGGAGGAGGCCGATGGGGAGAGAGGTGGCCACACGGCGGAGGCTGAGTTATGGAGGGATGGCAAGCCACACCTAATGGAAAACACGCTGCAGACTTCAGAGAAAGCCCGGTCCTGCTGACACCTTGACCTTGGACTTCCAGTCTCCAGAGGCACGAGGCAATAAATACCTGCTGTTTAAGCGCCCAGTCCGTGGTATTTGTTATAGCGGTTCCAGCAAATGGAGCCCCATGTACTGTTATCCCGCCAAGAAACAACCGCTCCCTTGGTTGGGAGGAGAAGCAAGAAAATCTCAAAGTATAGAACCAGAGGAGTGCTTGATTCGTGGGTTTTTTTCCCCATTTCAAGGTAAAGAATAGAATCTAATTCTCAAACTGCCCTTGTTAGTGGAGGATTTTCAATGGCAATTTCTCCCCAGGTCAAGGGCAGTTGCCTAAAAGATGGACTAAAACTGAGTGGGTATGAGAGGACTAAGGAGAGAGAGAGAGAGAGAGAGAGAGAGGGGGAGAGAGAGAGAGAGAGAGGGAGAGAGAGAGAGAGGGAGAAGAAATAAGTATTGAGCACCTTCTGTGTACCTGTGCACCCATGCTAATTTATTTCATGGCCACAGTGAACCTATAAGGAGGACATGGCTCCCCCTTCTTCCCAAATGGGGTAAGAAGAGCATGTGGGCCCGGGCCCCCCAGTACATGTGGCACTCACCACGCAGGACCCCACAGGAGTGGGCTCTCACATCTGGAAAGTGCCGGGCACAAAGACAGCCAAGAATGGACCAAAAAGATTTGAGGTGTTTTTTATGCACTGAAGGCTTGTGGTAAAACCATAATTAAAGCACCTGTCAAAGGGTCTAAGATGAGATTTAGGTTTTCTCATCACCCCAGGCTACTTCCAGTCTCCCCAGGTGTAACTACTATTATCAGGCTTTTCTATTTTTCCAGAGTTACTCTCTGCATACACAGGCACACAGAAACACACAACTTTTCTACGTAACAGTAAATACCACGCACACTGTCTTCCACTTAATGATTCTTGAAGAGGATATAATTTTGGTAATAAACATTTCTCTTCTTTTTTAGCAGCTATATAGTATTCCATTTTATGGATTATCATTACTTATTTGACCATACATTATCAACATTTAAGTAGTTTCCTGCCTTTTCCAATTACAAACTTTGCTGTGATAAATGTTCTTTAAGTGCATCTCTTTTTAAGTCAGGCTCAGAAAGGTGCAGTTTTCACAGAGTGACATCCATGCTCCTCAGTGGATGCTAGATCCCACGGAGATCTAGAACATTTCCGTCACCCAGGGAGTTCCCTTGTGCCCTTCTGCCTATGCCTCATCTGGCAATCACCAGTCGGCCCGCTGGCCCCAAAGAATGCCATATACCCAGGTCATATAGTTCGCAACCCTTTGAGCCAGGTCTCTCACTTAGCATAACGCTAAATGCAGGAAACATTCTTCCCCTGTGTGGGCATAACTTTGAGGAGATGTAGGATCAAAGAGCATGTGTAATATTTATTTGGATGTATGCTGTCTCGAGGGTTGACCCCTCAGGTGGGCCTCTGGATATATACTATTTCACTGTATAATTTTTATGTGCTCATGTTTTGTCCCGAAGCTTTTGCTCCTCCCTATGGGTCTCTGGGGAGCTTGGGCCAGTGTTTTCCTTGAGCCCGAGTGTTTCCCCAGACTCAGACGCCAGTGGATCCTGGTCGGGCCTGGCAGCTCCTGCCTGTTTGCCTTGGCCAGGAACCCCAGCACAGCAGGTGTGGGGAGATCGAGGCCGGGAAGGGGCTCTCCAAGGCCCCCCGGCACCGGCTGCAGGGCTGCTGTACAAGGGGTGGGAGCTGGAGCCACGGAAAGTACTGTGGCGGCTTCCAGGGAGGACGGCTTTCTGCAGGCTGGAAGAATGCCAGTGATGGACTGATGGGGGTGGGTGAGAGCAAACCCCACCCAGAGCCCGCCATCTGCAAAGTGGAACCAAGTTCCCAGAGGGACGGACGCATTGCCTTTTGGCCATCTGGGGCTCTGGTTTGATTTTCCTAAGCAAAGCGGAGCTCCTTGAACAAAGGGTTTAATCTCAGAGTCCTGATATTGATCCATATGCATTTTTATTCTTGTTAAGAAAGAGAAGAATTGATGTCAGGGGTAAAAAAATGGGGGAGAGCCTCGATACAAACCCTTTTGGACCCAAATGAATGTGTACATTTCCAATTTTTAAATACTTGCCTAGGTCTTCCCCTTCAGCCTGCTTAGGAAACAGCAGTGGGTTTGTCGACACTGTCGATTGAGGGCCTCCTGTGGGCAGGAACTTAGCAAAAAGAGAAATCCCCTTAAGGCAGGCCAGGTAGAAGTGGCCTTTCCCATGAGTGGACTCTCTCCGTCTGACGGCCCTGGGTTCAAATCCCAGCTCAGCTCCCTCTCCCAGCCTGGATAATGACAACTGTGCTTCTCCCAGACCATTTCAATCAACTTGGCATGGTAGTAGGTGTTCAACAATCCTCATTTGTATTATTATATTAATAATACCATGCTTCGCTGAGAGTAAAGAGCTCTCATGTATGTCATTTCATGTTATCCCTCTGTAGCTCTGGGAGGTGGGCCCTGTTCTATCCCTCATTTTACAGGTGGGTGAGCTGAGGCTCAGAGAGGTGAATTTGTGCCCCTGAGGACACACAGCAGCATATGGGTATGGCTGGGGGATGTTCTGTTTCCTGGGGAAAACATAAAAATCAAGGCTTTTGTTGGGGCTGGCAGGAAGCACAGAGAATACCTCAGCAAAGTGGAGTCTCTAGTTTTTCTCCAACATTTATTATGAAAATTTTCAAAAATGCAATTTCAAATGCATTCTCTGATGCAGAAGGTTGTTTTCAAACCTCTTCCACGGAAGTCCAGCGTGTGAAATGAAGAGCACAAGGAGGTCTGGCTAGGGGGGTGGGGGGTGGGACTTGAGACCGCAGGGCCCCATCCCCCTCCCCATTTCACAGATGAAGAGGCCCGTGAAGGTCACCCAGTCACGAAGTCGAAGAGCCAGCCTCGTTGCCCGGGTTTTCTGAAGTCAGACGCGGTGCCTGGAGAAAGGGCACGGTTTCTGACATTAAAGAACACTGTTAGATCCGGAGTCATGCGCCGTGGGTGAGTGTGGGCGCATTCGCGTCCTCCTGCTGCTCTAACAGAGCACCACAGCTTCTCCTACAGCTCTGGAGGGCAGAAATCCCAGTTCAGCCCGAAAGGACTCAAATCCAAGTGCCGGCAGGACTGGCTCCTTTTGGGGGCTCTAGGGCAGAATTCGCGTGCTTGCCCCTTCCAGCTTCTCGAGGCCGCCTGCACTGCTTGGCCCTTGGCCCTCCCTCCGTCTTCCAAGCCGGTGGCGTAGCACGTTCCCTTCTCTTGCTGACGTCCAGCGTCAAGGCTCCTCCTCCGTGGACCCACCCGGAAAATCCAGGATCATCTCCCCACCGCAAGCTCCTTGAGCCAATCACATCGGCAAAGTCCCTTTTGCCACATAAGGAAACATCTTCACAGGTCCTGGGGATCAGAATGTGGACATTTTGGGGCTGCTATTCTGTCCACTGCCATGGGCAACAGCAGTAGGAAGGGCAGGCAAAAGAACCAGGTAGTATCCAAACGATGAAGACACTTGCGGGGCTGAGGGACAAATCAGGGCATTTCCCAAGGTCTGGTTCATTTATGATGCTTTTTATTTTTATTTTTTAAGGTTCTAAAATGCAGAATTCCGCATCTCTTACCCAGCTCTAAGCTCTTATCTAGTCTTCTGGATCTGGGCTTCTCACACTCTGATGTACCCACAAATCACCTGGGATCAAGTTAAAATGCAGATTCTGGTTAGGGAGGGCTGGGCCAGGACCCGAGATTCTGCATTTCCTACAAGCTTCCAGGTGAGGCTGCCCCACAGACCACACTTTGAGTAGCAAGGCCCTGCAAGTTCCACGAAGGAAAGGACCTTGTCTGGTTTAGCTTGTCACTGTATCCTCAGCATTTAGTAGAGTGCCTGGAACATAGTAGGTGCTCAATTTGGGTTTGTTGTGTGAATGAAAAAAATGGATGGATGGATGAATGAATGAACAAATGCCATTGAGAAAAGTGACTTCCAAACAATTGGCCAGGACTCAACCAAAATTGACCAAAAAGGAATATTAAACTCTGCCAATTCAGTACAAAAGACTCAAGGAATCAACTCACAAAAATTTCAGAAGTGAAAATATGAAAAGTAAGGCCCTTTGAACATAACTCTTAGGGGACTCTCTAGCAGTGGGGTACCAAGGCGAGGGGCAGCAAAAATGGGGGTCACATTGAAGAATACTTTAAAATGATAAAGAAACCAACTAAAAGTAGAATTGCCCACGCACAGGCAATTCCAAACAACGCCAGTAATGAAATACTTCTCCCCCAAAAAATATCTTTTGTCGGGCAAGTTCTAAACAATTGCTGTGGTTACGTACTGAGTTTTAATAAAACATTAGTAAATTCCAAATCAGCACGTTTTTATTACATTATCTTTAATAAACATCGCATTCTACGTGGAAGTCATGTCACAGAACTCCCTGTTATATACATTCAGCCCTCAACACACAGGAACTCAGCTACATGCATTTGTTTCGCAAGTTAGGTTCCTGAGTTCGGAATCCTGTGAGCTCACTTCAGGCACAGATCAAGTCTCTAACTCCTCTTGGTTACAAATTCTTGCATTTAAATAATAGACTCAATATAAAAAAGAGGGATGTTGTGATGTAAAGACAAAGGAGGGGAGCAGATGAGGCTCAAGTGGTTGAGTTCCCGCCTCCCAAGTGGAAGGTCCTGGGTTCGGTTCCTGATGCCTCCTGAAAAAAACAAAAACAAACAACAAGCAAAACAAATGAAAAAACCAACTCAGGGAAGCTGAGGTGGCTTCAGTCACGGATTCAATCCCCAGTGCCTGCGGTACTTAAAAAAAAAAAAAAGGGCCTGGCTCACTTTGGTTCTGTCACTCCTGTGTGACCATGTGGAGTTTGTGTTTAAAATGTGAAACAGTGTGTAATATTTGTATTGGGAAAATGAAACTTTCAGTTCACATGTGAAATATTTTACTGAATTTGAACAATATCTTTGTGTGAGGTGTCATATTGTTTGGAATATGAAGATTTTTTGTTCAAGCATGACATGTTTACTGAATTTGAGCAATATCTTTAAAATTGTAGTGCATTCTTATTTGTTATTTGTATTAAAACTAAAAAATTAATCAACATTATTACTGAAAAAAATCATTATATAGAGGAGGGCGAAAAAGGAATGATCAACTCGGGGCGTCAAAGCCAAGTCCACCACTGCTTAGAGACCCCTCGCCCACCATCAAAAGACTTCTTTCAATCTAGCTTAAACCAGGCTGATGGCAGATTCATTCTCTTTCTGAAATTCCAGATAGCCGGCGGAACCCAAATCTCTGTGGGAGTGGGAGGGCTTGGTGGAGAATAAAGGGGAGAATCTCACTGTCCCCAGGAGTGGGGTGTCATGATGGCCGATGCTCTCCAATTCTCCACCCCAGATTGGCCTCCCAAACTGCTGAGGTCGTCTGGGCCCTGTTATTGCAATTTCCGGCCCGGCACCTGCACAGGCCTGTTTCGGGAAGGCTGCCTGGTCTCCAGGGGCTGGAAAGGGTTCGTTCCACATGTGTGAGTTTACAGTGACACCATCTGTGCACAGAAGGCAGACAGCGAGACTGTCTCAGCTGCAGCACCGTCTATAGGACTTTCTGCAGAGACGGAAATGTTCCCTCCTGTGCCGTCGGTATGGGAGATGCTAGCTACATGTGACTGCTGAGCCTTGAAATGTGGCTCATGGACCGAGGAAGGGGATTTTTCAATCTGCTGAATTTCAAGTCATTTGCATTTAAATTGACACACGTGGCTGGCGGCCACCGTACGACTAGAGAATTTCCGTGCGCTGCTGTGGAACAATGTTGCAGACAGACGGATGAGTAAAACGGGCAAGGTGCAGAAGAGGCAAGCACGTCTAACGTGCTAACGTTTGGGTGAAAACGGGGCTGGTTTGCTTGTATATTCATAAAATGCCTCTGGCAGGGCCCAGGAAGTGCTGACATTGGGAGGCTCCAGGGAGAGGAACCAGGACAGGGCGGGAGGGAGGCTTTCCATGTACACACTTTTGTACGTTTTCTCTTTTGAACCTTGATAATAGTGTTATTAATTCAAAACATTACTCAGTTAAATATATATATATATACATACATATATATTTTTTTAGAAAGGCAGACTGCCACATGCAGCACCTCATTTGGATGTGTCTGGAGCCTTGGAAGCTTGACTACCCAACGTTCTCCTACAAATGGACCTTGAGAGCTTGTTTGGAGGTTCTAGCAGGGGAGCGCAGCTACTCGTATACCCTTGACTGAAGAACGGTCCTCCTCTAGCGGGGAAGGTCGTCCTCTTCGACCGAGCATGCAGCTTCGGGAGGGACGCACATGGAGCGGTGAGGGGGGAAGGGGACACCCGCCTAGCCAGCCAGATCAGCAGAATCAACCCTGGCGATCAATGGGGCGACAGATGTCGCAGCCAGATGGCCCTCACATCCAGTCAAAAATATTTCTAAGTGGCTGCAGGGAAGAGGTAGAAGACTATTAGGAATGAGTCTGATGTTCTCAACATACCTAATACTCACTGACCCTGACCCCGAACTGTGGATCAGGGGACATGCTAACAGTGTGAGTGTGTGTGAGCGTGTATGGGCGTGTATGTGTGAGTGTGGTATGAATGTATAGTGAGTGTGTGAGAATGTATGGTGTGTGAGAGAGAATGAGTGTGCATGCATGTGAGCATGTCAGCGAGCCTCTGGTGAGACAGTATGGGTGAGTGAGTGTGTGAGTGCATGAGTGTGTGAGTGTGAATGTGTGCATGTGCACTCGTATGACAGCAGATATGAGTAAGCTGGGAACAAAAAGACAAATGAGACACAAGCCCTGACCTGGGAGAGTTCCCGGTCGTGGTGGGGGTGGGGGCAGACAGAAAGCCCCCCAGTAATCAGGCAGCAAGAGGAAGCCTATTTCATCCGCTGGCGTTTGACCCCACGGGAATGGCGTGTGTTTGGAGGGCCATCTCCTGTGGCCGTGGTGTAGACGGCGGGGGTCTCCTGGGTTTTGAGCCCTGCTACGTCCGGGCGTGGCAGCCCGAGCAGGTGCCTCTGTCGCCATCATCAGTCTCACTCTGTTCTCCCACCCCGGGCACCCCGCAAGCCTGGTGCCCCGCAGGAAGGGAGGGAGGGAGGGAGGCTCGTTCAGAGCAAAGGACAGCGGGCTGCCCATCGACTCACCAAGTCAGCACGCAGTCCGGGGGCGTCCCCTGTGGGCAGGCAGGAGGCTTGGCACCTCTGCCTTCCTCATGACCCAAATGTGTGACGAGGAGGCTCCAGGTACAAAGTAGGGACACACACACTCACACGAGAGAGAGAGATAGAAGATCCAGACAGAAACTTTCCATTCAGTGTCCATGTCTGTTTGTATCATTCAAAAAACAAAACTGTATTTCACAGTTAAGCACTTTTTTTTTCACTCTGAATTTCAGAAAGCATCTTTGAATTTCAGAAAGCATCTTAGGGTGCTGGTCCTGGCTAGTAGTGGACAACCTGGCTATCTTTCTAGAAATGTACCTGCAGATATAGGCAAACGTGTGTGCTGAAACATATGCATACATCTGTTCATCGCTGCATTGATTACAGCAGGAACAAGTATAACTACCTGATTTCTATCAAAATAAAGTACAGAACATCCAGGCTATGGAATACTCTGCAGCTTAAAAGAAAAAAAAGAAGTTAGACCTGTATTTGCTGACAAGAAAAGATTTCCAAACTAGAAAAGATTTTCTAGTTTGCTGGCATATAGTTTCTCATAATATCCTCTTATGATTCTTTTTATTTCTGTGAGGTCATTTGTAACTTCCCCCCGTTCATTTCTGATTGTATTTATTTGCATCTTCTCTCTTTTTTTCTTTGTTAGTCTAGCTAAGGGGTTGTCAATTTTATTGATCTTCTCAAAGAACCAGCTTTTGGTTTTGTTGATTTTCTCTATTTTTTTTTTTCTGTTCTCATTTTCCATTATTTCTGCTCTAATCTTTATTATTTCTTTCCTTCTGCTTGCTTTGGGATTGGTTTGCTGTTCTTTTTCTAGTTTCTCTAGTTGTTCAGTTAAATCTCTGAGTTTAGCTCTTTCTTGTTTTTTAATATAGGCATTGAGGGCTATAAATTTCCCTCTCAAGACTGCCTTCACTGTATCCCATAAGTCTTGATACGTTGTGTTCTCATTTTCATTGTCTCAATATATTTACTGATTTCACTTGCAATTTCTTCTTTGACCCACCGATTATTTAGGAGTGTGTTGTTCAATCTCCACATATTTGCGAATTTACTTTTTTCCTATCATTTTTTATTTCTAGTTTCATTCCATTATGATCTGAGAAGGTGCTTTGTATAATTTCAATCTTTTTATATTTATTGAGAGTTGCATTGTGCCCTAACATGTGGTCTATCCTGGAGAAAGATCCATGGGCACATATACAGTGTTCTGTATATGTCTGTTAGGTCTAACTTGTTTATCATATTGTTCAAGGTCTCTGTTTCCTTGTTGATCTTCTGTCTGGTTGTTCTATCTAATGATGTGAGTGGGGTGTTGAAGTCTCCAATGATTATTGTAGAAATGACTATTTCTCCCTTCAGTTTTGCCAGGGTTTGTCTCATATATTTTGGGGTACCCTGGTTAGGTGCGTAGATATTTATGACTGTTACATCTTCCTGGTGGATCATCCCTTTTATTAATATATAATGGCCTTCTGTATCTCTTATAACTTTTTTGCATTTAAAGTCTGTTTTATCTGATATTAGTATAGCTACCCCTGCTCTTTTCTGGTTACTATTCACGTGGAGTATCTTTTTCCAACCTTTCACTTTCAGCCGGTTTGTATCTTTGGGTCTAAGGTGAGTTTCTTGTAAACAGCACATGGATGGCTCATGTTTTTTCATCCATTCTATCAGCCTGTATCTTTTGATTGGGAAGTTTAATCCATTCACATTCAATGATATTACTGTAAATGCACTATTTACTTCCTCCATTTTATTCTTTGGTTTTCATATGTCATCTTGTTTTTGTCTCTCTTTTTAATCTCTTGGTTATCCTTTCTGCTATTCTTTCTTCTATACTTTCCTCCAAGTCTCTCTCTCCTGTCTTTTTCTTTCAGATTCTAAGGTTTCCTTTAATATTTCCTGCAAAGGTGGATTCTTTTTTTACAAACTCTCTTAATTTCTGTTTGTTTGTGAATATTTTATACTCATTTTCATATTTGAAGGACAGTTTTACTGGATAAAGAATTCTTGGCTGGCAGTTTTTCTCTTTCAGTATCCTAATTATATCATACCACTGTCTTCTCACCTCCATGGTTTCCAAAAAGAAAACTGCAGTAAGTCTTACTGGGTGTCCCTTGTACATGATCGTTTGCTTCTCTCTTGCTGCTCTGAGAATTTTCTCTTTATCTTTGACATTTGACATTCTGAGTAGTATGTGTCTTGGCGTAGGTCTATTTGGATTTATTCTGATTGGGGTACGGTGTGCTTCTTAGACATGTAAGTTCATTTCTTTCCTGAGAGTTGGGAAATTTTCAGCTATTATTTCCTCAAATAGTCTTTTTGCCCCTTTTCCCTTCTCTTCCCCTTCTGGAACTCCCATGACACGTATGTTGTTGTGTTTTGTGTTGTCAGTCAACTCTCTGAGCCCCTGCTCAATTTTTTCCATTCTTTTCTCTCTCTGTTCTTTTCTCTCTTCAATTTTAGCTGCTCTGTCTTCGGTATCACTTATTCTTTCTTCTATCATTTCAAGTCTGCTGTTGTATGCCTCAAATGTGTTTTTGACCTCACATATTGTGTCTTTCATTCCCACAAGCTCTGTAACTTTTCTGTTCAGGACTTCCAATTCTGCTTTGCATTTGCTCAATGTCTTTTTGATGTCATTTATCTTTTTAACTATATTGTCCTTCAACTCATTAATTTGATTTTGGAAATTTTTGCTCATCTCACTGACTGGTTCTCTCAAATTCTGTATCTCTTCTTGGACTTTGATGTATTTCTTTTCTTGGGCCATGTCTTCTATTTTCTTAGTATGACTCATAATTTTTTGCTGGTATTTAGGCATCTGGTTAGGATGTAGTTTACTCAGATGCTCAATATCTTTCTCTTTTATAGGGATTTAGTGGCAGGAGGCTGTGAGTTACCAAAGCTCTTTGATTTTTGGCTCTACCTGGATTGTTAGGATTGTCCTGCTGGTTGCTCAAAACTGGGCACTGGACCCAGTAATTGGTTGTAGAGTCGCTTCCTAGGGCCTTGGGGAGGGAGGCTGTAGAGGCCAGGAAAAGCCTCTCCTACTTATTTTTAATTTTCTTATGTGCACTTCCTTGGTCTGCCAGGAAATGGCGCTCTTTGGCAGCTCTCAATTCAATGCCTGGTCGGAGTGTATTTGTTGTGACACAGACCAGATCAATGTGATAGAGCTTCCTGTCTGGAGGCTAAGAGACTTGTAATTCAAACTTTCTGAGACAGTTCTCCAGTCTTCTCTGGCAGCCCCCTCCCTTTTCCCAGCTAGGAAATATTTCCATTCCCCTCTGAGTCCTCAACAATCAGTCCCTGTTAGTAGAGGAGGAGGTTGGGAGGTTTGTGTATCTTTATCCCCTTGCAGGCTCCAAGGCAAACAATGGCGCAGCCCCACCTGGCCTGGAAGGGCTCCTGGGACACAGCAGACCAAACCTGAAAGTCAAAAGCTGAGTCAGCCCCAGGCTCTCTCTCCCCTCTCCTGTGGAGTCCTCAACAATTAGCCCAGGCTAGAAGAGAGGGAGATTGTGAGGGTCGGATTTCTCCAGTCCTTTGCCGGCTCCCAGGGCAAACCACTGTGTGGTCCCACCTGGCCTGGAAGGGCCTGTGGGGCACTGCAGCCCAAATTTGTGGGTCAGAACCTGAGTCAGCTTTAGGCTGTGTCCCTCTCTCTCCCCTTTCCTGGGGTGGTAGATCCCTGGAGCCCCCTTGTCTGTAGTCGCAGGCCCAGAGGCCCGAGAATCCTAAAGAGTCTTTACTGTGGGGGAGGGGGCCAGCAGCAGCAGCCACCACTGGTTCCAACTCATGGTTCTGTCGTTGCGATTTCCCTCTTTTGTCTCTCTCTCCTCTG
>JAQZBX010029663.1:0-27192 GCA_029593785.1 Cabassous unicinctus | reverse complement strand
GCCAGATGACATCACTTGTGAATTCTTAAAAGAAGAAAAAAAAATTATTAAAGAAGAATTAACAATAACTCTTCTCAAACTCTCCCAAAAATTAGAAGAGAAATGACTATTTCCTAACTCATTCTATGATGTCAGTATTACCCTAATATTAAAGCCAAACAAAGGTATCACAAGTAAAGAAAGCCACAGACTAATGTCCCTTAAGAATATAAATGCAAAAACCTCAACAAATTACTTGCAAAGTGAATTTATCAGACTTTAAAAAAGATTATTCACAATGATCAATTTGGGATTTATCCCAGGAATACAAGTTTGGTCCAATATATGAAAATCAGGCAATTTAATACACCATATTAATAAAATGAAGGGGGAAAAAACATATAATCATCTCAATAAATGAAGAAAAGCATTTCTCAAAATCCAACGCTATGTTTTTACTAATAATATAGATATAGATAGATAGCTATAGCTATAGATATAGATAGATATATAGATATATAGATATAGATATAAACTACTCTGAACAAACTAAGAATAGAAGGGAACTTTACCCTGATAAAGGACATCTAAAAATGCCACAACTAACATCTTCCTTAATGGTAAAAGACTGAAAGCTTTCTTCCTAAATTCAGAAACAAAACAAGATGCCCACTTCCATCACTTATATTCAACATTCCACTTAGAAGCTCAGCTCTGGCAATTAGAAAAGAAAAATAAATGAAAGGAATCCAGATTAGAAATGAAGAAATAAAACTACCATTATTTGCAGGTGACATGATCTTATATGTAACAAATCCTAAAGAATACACACATACTAACATACAAACTATTAGAGCTAATAAATGCATTTAGCAAGTTTGTAGGATACAAGATCAATATACAAAAATCAGATGTATTTCTACACACTCACAATGAAAAATCCAAAAATGAAACTAAGAAAACATTTCCATTTGAAATATCACAAAAAGAAAAAAACATTTAAGAATAAATTTAATGAAGAAATTGCAAGACTTGTACAATGAAAACTACAAAACTGTTGAAAGACATTAAAGAAAAGCTAAACAAACGGTGCTCACGGAGACTTAATACTGTTAAGATGGCAATACTCCCCAAACTTATCTACAGATTCAATGTAATTTTTATAAAAATTACATCTGCTTTATGTGCAGAAATGGACAAGCTGATCTTAAATTTATTATGAACTTTCAAGGAACCTTAAATAGTCAGCACAATTTTGAAAAGTTCGAGGACATACAGTTCCCGATTTCAAACCTTACTACAAAGCTACAGCAATCAAGGGAGTGTGGTGCTGGCTTATGGATAAACATATAGATAAATGGAACAGAAATGAGAATCTAAAAATAAACACATACATCCACGGTCAATTGATTTTCAACAACAGTGAAAATGTCATTCTAAAAGTGTGCTGGGATAATTCGATATTCACATGCAAAAGAATGAATATGGACTCCTAATTCACACCATATACAAAAATTAACTCCAAATGAATAAAAAACCTAAATGTAAGAGCAAAAATTTTGAAATTCTTAGAAGGAAATATAGGTGTAAACATTTGTGACCTCATATTTCTTATACACCAAAAAACACAAACAGTACAAGAATAAATACATTAATTAGATTTCAACAATACTAAAAACTTTTGTGTATCAAAAGATACACTCAAGAAAGTGTAAACACAACTTACAAAATAGGAGAAAATATTTGCAAATTATATATCTGAAAAGGGTTTAGTGTAAAGAATACATAAAGAACTCAAAAATCAGCACCATAAAGACAAATCACTCAAAAAACAGCTAAGGGATTGAATAAATATTTCTCCAAAGAAGATAAATAAATGGCCAATAAACACATGGAAAGTAGCTCAACATCATTAGTAATTAGAGAAATGAAAAAAAAAACACAAAAAACCCACAATGAGATATCACTTCATACCCATTCAGATGGCTATCAGAGTGGGTTGAACAGCAGTCCGAAAGCCTAATCTCTAGCACCTAAAAATGCAGCCTTATTTCGAATTTGCAGATATTATTAATTTAAGGATATCAAGGTTAGATCATCCTAGATTTAGATATTTATTATAGGAATTGGCTCACTTAATCATGGGGATTGGCATGTCCAAATTCCAAAAGGCAGGCTGCAAGTTGGAAACACAATGAAGGTGAAGTTGAATTACCCAGGAGAGGTCACTAGTGGAAAATTCTGATGAAGATCACATGGAATTCCCCAGGGCAAGCTGTTGGACTAAATAAGGGTAGAAATTCATGTTTCTGACTCCTGAAATCCTCAGTTCTCACTTTAAGGCTTCCAACTGATTGGATGAGGAGACCCCTCTCTTCGCTGAAGGCAATCTCCTTTGTCAATTGTAGATGTAATCAGCAGTAGATGCATCAACTGACTAATGGTTTAAATCCATCCATGAAATATCCTCACGATAATAATTAGGCCAGTGCTTGCTTGACTAAACCACTGGACACCATAACTTAGCCAGGTTGACACATGGAGTTAACCATCACAGCCTACCCCTTGTCATCTTGGCACCCATACATAATCTCCGTAAACCATATTTAATTGCTAAATAAAGGCAATAGCACAGTCATACTTTTGCCTAACATAATTCAACTGTCCTACGTACATCCAGAAACACACTAACCCTTTCCCCAGAAGAAGATGCAAGTCTGTGGGTAATATTCACCTTTATACTTGCTATACTGCAACTTAAATACTATTACATAAAGTTAATACAATTTATGTTATATGATAAGGGGATAAGAATAGAGACCTATGCCATGGATAGTTGATCATGGGGTATCTGGAAGTGAAATATATGGGCAGTCTACTAAATTCTTACTTGATCTTGATAAGTCTAACTTGAATCACAAAAATCAGAGAGCCATGACCTATCAATCAATTCTTAGATTTGAGATGGTTTACAAACCCAGAACCTCACAAATGAAGGGAAAGCTATGCCCCCTTGAAGAAGGACTCACTTATTCTGACAAAAATTTATATTGTTACTCTTCTTTCCAGTCTTCCCCAAAGAAACATATGGACTTTTACCAGGGTGGCTGTGCATTGGAGAAAAGGAAAGGATCAGATATTTTAGGGCCTGCTCGAGCCTTCTCTCACACATAACACTTTCATTCACTGATGGAGTACTGCTGTGTACATCCAACTTTATGGCTTTCTGTGTCAGACAATACCCAATTTTTGATAGACAATTCACATCTCATGGTAACTTGGTGGCTCATGGATAAGAGTTTGGTCCCTTCCAAGTCCCATTATAGGCCAAAAGCTGTTTTGCAAAAGAGTAGTTATCTGCAAAGGATAGCAGAGCTTTGCTCCAAAATCCTAATGGCTTGTACTATGATTGTCCTATACAGGCCTGACAAAGATTCCAAACTGCATCTCTATTTGCCACTGACAATACAGACACCATTGGATCTGCTGGATCATATGACCCAAGTGGCAGAGCACTTTGCATGGCAGCCTGGACCCCTTGCAAAGCATCCACTTCTTCTGGTTCCCATTCAAATCTAGCAACTTTTTGGGTCACTTGGTAAGTGGCATGGAGAAGCACACTCAACTGAAAACATGCTGCTTCTAAAATACAAAGAGGCCAACTAGATATTGTGCCTCTTATTTTGGCTGTAGGAGGGGCCAGATGCAAATGCTTATCCTTCATCTTAGAAGAGATATCTCAACATGATCCCACACAATGGATGCCTAGAACCTTCACTGAGGTAGGGGGCCCTGAATTTTTGTTGGATTTATCTCCCACTCTCTGACATGCAAAATCTCTATCAATCATTGTAGAGTAGCTGGTATTTCTTGCTCACTAGGTCCAATCAGTAAAACGTTATCAATTTAATAGATCAATGTGATAGCTTGTGGAAGAGAAAGGTAATTAAGTTTCCTTCAGGATTAGATTATGACATAGGGCTGGAGAGTTGATATACCCCTGAGATGGGATGATCAAGATGTGTTGCTAGTCTTGCCAGTTGAAAGCAAACTCTTTCAGGTGATATTTACAAACAAGTATTGAGGAAAAAGCATTTGCCAGATCAGTAGCTGCATACACATACCAGAAGATGTGTTGATTTGCTCAAGTAATGAAAGTAATGATAGCACATCTAGAAGAGCAGCTGTACATGCAGTCACCACCTGGTTAAGTTTATGGTAATTTGCTGGCATCTTCCAAGAGCCACCTGTTTTCTGCACAGGCCAAATGGGAGTATTGAATGGGGATATGGTGGGAATCACTTCCTCTGCATCTTTCAAGTCCTTGATAGTGACACTAATCTCTGCAATCTCTCAAGGAATGTGGCATTGCTTTTGATTTAATATTTTTCTAGGTAGGGCAGTTCTAGAGGCTTCCACCTAGCCTTTCCTGCCATAACATCCCTCACTCTACAGGTCAGGGAACCAATATGGAGATTCCAATTATTCACTTCAGAACTTGGGGAATAACAACAGAATGAGTTTGGGTACCCACTGGACCCACTGTAAGATGGACCTGAGATAAAAATTCATTAATCACTTGATCTCCATAAGCCCTTATTCAGACTAGTAGACCACAATGACATTTTGGGTCTTCCAGAATTAATGTTAGTATAGAGCCAGTGTCCAGTAATCCCTAAAATATATAATCATTTATGTTTCCCCAATGCACAGTCACCCTGGTAAAAGTCTGTAGGTTTCTTTGGAGAAGACTGGAAAGAAGAGTAACAATATAAAGTTTTGTCAGAAAAAGTGAATCCTTCTCCAAGGGGATATAGCTGTCCCTTCATTTGTGAGGTTCTGGGTGTGTAAACCATCTCAAGTATGGGAATTGATTGATGGGCTATGACTCTCTGATTTTTGTGATTCAGGTTAGACGTTTCAAGTTCAAGTAAGAATTTAGTAGATTGCCCATATATTTCACCTCCAGGTACCCCATGATCAACTTTCCATGATGTAGGTCTCTATTTGTCAAACTATTTGGATTACTGCCTTGTCTCTGCTGTCTGTTATGGTAGCCATGTACAGATTGACCAATAGAACCAAATCATGAACTCAGAAATAGACTCTCACATCTACAATAAAGTGATTTTTGACAAGGATGTCAAGCCTCCCTAGCTGGGCCATAACAGTCTATTGAACAAATGGTGCTGGGAGAACTGGATATCCATATCCAAAAGAAAGAAAGAGTATCCCTTCTCATACCTTATACAAAAATTAACTCAAAATGGATCAAGGGCCTAAATATAAAATCAACAACCATAAAGCTCCTAGAAGAAAATCGAGGAAAACATCTTCAAGATCTTGTGGTAGGTGGTAATTTCTTAAACCTTATACCCAAAGCATGAGCAACAAAAGAAAACATAGATAAGTGGGACCTCCTCAAAATTAAACACTTTTGCACCTCAAAGGATTTTGTAAGAAGGGTGAAAAGGCAGCCGATTCAAAGGGAGAAAATATTTGGAAATCACACATCTGATAAAGGTTTAATACCCATGATATATAAAGAGATACTACAACTCAACAATAACAAGACAAGCTACTTGATTTTAAAATGGGCAAAAGACTTAAATAGATAATTGTCCAGAGAAGAAATATAAATGGCAAAAAAACACATGAAAAAATGTTCAACATCACTAGCAATTAGGGAAATACAAATCAAAACTACAATGAAATATCATTTCAGACTTCTTAGAATGGCCACTATTAAAAAGCTGGAAAACTACAAGTGTTAGAGAGGATCAGGAGAGCTAGGAACGCTTATTCACTGTTGGTGGAAATGTAAAATGGTACAGCCACTGTAGAGCCACTGTGATAGTTCCTAAGGAAGTTGAATATAGACTTGCCATGTGATCTGGCAATACCACTACTAGGTATATACCCAGAAGAACTGAAAGCAGTGACACGAACAGACATCCGCACACTGATGTTCATAGCAGTGTTATTCACAATTGCCAAAAGATGGAAACAACCCAAGTGTCCATCAACCAATGAATGACTAAACAAACTGTGGTGTATACACAAGATGGAATATTATGCAGGTGTAAGAAGAAATGAGGGTGTGAAGCATATGACAATATGGATGAAGCTGGAGAACATTATGCTGAGTGAAGCAAGACACAAAAGGACAAATACTGTATGAATTATGAACTAAACATATTGTGCAAACTCATGGAGTTAACTAGAATATAGGTCACCAGAAAATAGAATGAGGTTAGAGAGTGAAAAGCTGAGGATTAATCTCTGCAGAACTGGTAAAATGGTTGTTTGTAAATATTTGGAAATGACTAGAAATGGTGAAAGCACATCATAGCGTTTGTAACTAGCTGAGCTATTACATGGTTATGAGAGTGGTTGAAAGGAAAGTCTAAGGACATGTATATTATTAGAAAGAAAATTAAAAAATGTAACATGGGCCTGTATAACATAGTGAAATGTCATGTGAAATACAAATGTGGCTAATATTGCATATATAAGACTGTTTTTACAAAATATAAATACAATTAAACTAGAGAGAAATAGAATAGCAGGTATGTATGGCAGGGGAAGGATAGAGAGATTGAGAGATGAGGGGTTCTTTTGCTTTGTTTTTTGTTTTTTATTATTATTGTTATTGGAATAATGAAAATGCTCTAATAATGATTGACGTGATGAATGCACAACTATGTGATTATACCAAATACCACCGATTTTACACTTTGGGTGTATGCTTTATTAATATGTATCAATAAAACTGATTTGTTAAAAAAAAAATTTTTTTTTAAAAAGGAATCACCTGCAGGAAAAAAAATAATCTCAAACTGTCACAGGTATCATATACACTGCCATCCAGAATCTTGCCTATTATGAGCATTTGAGTAAGAATATCCAATGGGATATTTTGCATGTATCTATTGCTAATACATAACATTGGCCTATCAGTGTTTTCTTGATTATTGGACCTAGAGTCTTATAGAGGCTTTTAATTTAATCAGATTAGAGAACCAATTCCTAAAACCCCAGAAGTAATTCAGAGATGTCATCCTTAAAATTCTGTTTCTCAAGAACCACTCTTGTACTAAAATCTGTACTAGTCAGGTTTCTTCAGAGAAACAAAACCAGCAGACTATAGATAGATAGATAGATAGATAGATAGATAGATAGATAGATAGATAGATAGATAGATGCAAATATTAAGAGACTTGTTATAGAAATTGGCTCAGACAACCACAGGGATTGGCAAATCAAATTCCTTAAGGCAGACTACAAGTTGGAAACACAATGAATGTTAAGTTGAATTCCCTAGGAGAAGCTGCAAGTTGGAAACTCCAATGAAGTGACGTTGAATTCCCAGGAGAAGTTGGCTAGCTGAAATAGGGATAGAAATTCTTCTGACTCCTGAAATCCTCAGTTCTCATTTTAAGGCCTCCAACTGATTGGAAGAGGAGATTCCTCTCATTACTGAAGAGAAGTTAGTTGATGGTAGATGTAATCGGCCATAGATGTAATCAACTGACTAATGATTTAAATCCGTCTACAAAATGCCCTTACAGTAACAATTAAGCTAGTGCTTGCTTGACTAAACAATTGGACATCATAACCTAGCAAAGTTGACACATGAAATAACCATCACAATAAGACAACTGGAGAAAAAGTTGATCAACAGTAGAACATATAAACAAACAGCAATATATTCAAAGGTTGGAATATGTGTTAGAGATGAAGAACAATCCACTGCTGCATACAATAATATTGATGAATCTCACAGACATGATTTTGAGTGAGTGTGATGTAAAAGAATAGACATCACATGATTCTATTCATATGATTAGAAAACAAGCAAAACTAATGTATGACGATAGAAATCAGAAGGACATGCACTTTTAGGCAGTAGGGATAATGACTGGGAGGAACGCTAGGAAGGCTTCTGGGTGCTGTCAGTATTTTATATCTTGATCTCTGGTCTATGGGAAATGGGGATAGTCACTTTGTAAAAAAGTTCATCTAAGGTTTGTGCACTTTATTTTACGTACATTATAGTTTATATTTTAAAAGAACTTTGCCACACAAATAATTTGGAAGAGAGAAACCTTTCACTGGAAAAAAGAACTTCCTTCAAAAAAATACCCCATTCCATCCAACAGATGAAATATGATTGTCACAATGTATGTGATTGTCAATGCAAATTTTGATTCATTGAGTATTAACTATACTGGTTTCTTTACATTTGTGCACATTTAAATTTTTTCATAATAAAAACTTCTTTTAAAATGTATCATTTATTTAAAAAGTTAAAAATATCTCCCTCCCTAATAATCAAATGTAAAAGCCCCAATTAATTAGTATCTGTAGACACCAACCTTTAATATCTTCATTTGAAAACTCATGGTGGAAAAAAATATGATAAATCTGCCAAATCCACATACATTTATGAACCATCTGATCTCCTCAAGACCAGAGTTAACACACTTGGAGTGGAATTTCCAGAAACATATGGCCCATTTCCCTACCGAGCCTCTCACAGCAGTCCCACTGATTTCTGAGTGTGGATGGCTAGACACATAATGGCAAAAGAGATGCAGAAATAGAGTGACACAGTCTCAGGAAAGCACCGCAAATTATTAGCACAGTTGGGAAGAGATTCCCGGGCTCCTGAGGCTCTGTCCCATAGCCCGATTTCCAGTGTCTCCTGGAGTCTGCTGAGTGCTTTGAATAGACTTACCTTGGATGGAGTCTGCTGGGTGCTTTGTTGAATGCCATTTCTGCCCTTGCAAATTTCGTATGGCTTGACAATGAAGGAAAGAGCAGAAATGTGTGTTCATTCATCAAGCTCAGGTTAAGGCCATAACTGTTTTATTCAGTGGAGAGGAAAATTATCCAAATGCTGAAATGTGAAAAATGCACAAATGTAACTAGACAGAATAAAATTATGATTAGCTGTCCCTCTGACCTCTGAGTGTTGGCTATTTTCCTGCCTATATCGTCAGTCAAATGGTTTATGTGGGATGAAAGAATGGCGCAGCAGTTAACAAAATTTCACAGTCCCCTCCAAGACCACCTCCCTTAGTCATCATTCTCATGAAAGAAGATGACTTTCCCACGTGTCAAAATGTAGCAAAAAAAAATCCTGTAGGATGAGTGGTTGGTTTTGCATTTCTTGCCTAAAAGAGAATACCATCCATTCCCATCACTGACCATGACTACTTGAAATCATGATGACCCACCATTTGGTTCACGTTGGCCTTCTCTGGTTGCTCTAAGTTGTCAGAGGGGTCCATCCTGAACAGACATTATCCCTCCTGGTAATTGATGGGTACATCACATTGCCTCCAGTGCCATTGCAGAGAATTCTAAGCAAGTTTCTCATTTTTTGAATAATTTGTTTCACAGTTCCATTCAGGAATTTTATTTTCCTCTCATAGTTTCAGAAAAGAAATCATCAGAAGAGAATAGCACATCTTCACAAGCAGTAAGATAAGCTATAGCCCTTGATCTCATCCTGCCATTTAACATGAAGTGGAACAAAATGCCTGAAGTTTAAATGTGATTTTTTATTGATGCTTGTCTAAAATGTACCTTTGCAGTTTCCTGGAGAACTTGCTGATTTTGCGGACCTTGGCCTTGACTTGGGTAATGCCATGACAGTACCAACATGAACATATTTTCCAGAAGGTTGTTTAATTTACCAAACATTCATTCAACTCTACTGTGTGCTTATGACAATAGAATATGTTCCCTGGTTACCTCAAGGATCTCAAAGTTAACTGGGTGGGGCAAATATGTGGCTAGGTTAGTTCAAAAAGGGAACAGAGAATAGAAAAATTTTCAAATTCTGATTCCAACTTCCTTGCAAATTAGTACAGTCTTTTGCCAAGTTCCACTGGGAAAGCTGGTTTCAATGACAACATATCACTTTGTTTTTGTCAGAGAAAATTACTGGTAAGTCATAAACTGTTACTCCCCCAGGGGCACACAATTTGAATCTTTTTGTTTTTGTGTACTACCTCCAGAGTATGTAATATTCTGATTCTCTATTGTGATATCAGGCGTTTCTGAGTGCATAGCACAAAGGACCCAACAAAAATGAGTGAATAGTAATAATCTTAATTCATAACCTAGCAGTGGAACTTTTTGGCTATCTGATATCTCCCCACCATACCACTACCATACACATGACACATATACACACCTCTCTTTGCCTCCATACCTGTAACTACACTCCATTCCCATCATACCCAAAGAGACCCAAATGCAGACACAAACCAGAAGTAGAAGATTTAAAATTAAAATATAATTGTAAAAACTTTCCAGTTTATACTTGCAAAAACTTGGCAATATTTGTGGAATTGGATACTAAAGATGCTGAATGAAGGCATGAAATACATATATTCATACCTGGCTGAATTTGTCATTACGGGTACAATTAGTAGAGACCCTGGAGTCAGTGAACTGGCTCAAGGAGTCTGAAGTGGTTCTAATAGTTTGATCAGCAGTTACCTGAAATACAAACTCGATGATGGTCCCCACTAAAAACAATTGAAGACCCAGAAATAAGTAGAATACAGAAGAATAAGGAATTCATAGACTTTGGTAGATATAAATTTATCATGACTAATATGTTCACTGCCCTACACACACACACACATACCACACAAATATATCTCCCCAAAAAGGGTCCAGCAGATACTCTGTTTATAAAAATATTGAAACATACATTGTGAGGAAAGTTCCAGCATTTTGAAAGACAACTTATTCTCTAAGGCTGAGCATACTGGAAAAAAAAACTGCTGAATTTAAAAAAACTCTATAGAAAAATTGGGGAATATTTTGCCAGCCTATTATTTAAAATTCCTTCATACATTAGGGTATTCCACTGTTATTTGGATTTTAGTTGAAATCTGAATCTCACTATCCATGGTGGAAGTCATAAAGGTCAAATTCTTGTTCTTCCTGACCCCTGCCAATCAGGGTGCACAGATGTGACCTAGGCTCACTCAGTGGTTCCAGACGGGGACTTAGAGCATGAAGTAGAAGATTCAAAGATCAGAACTTACTCCACTGGTAAAACAGGCACTTACTGTCTAGTGACATTGGTTCCAGAGGAGCAAAGCATCTCATCACAGAAGTGCTGCTTCAATGGTGGCAGTCACACACTAAGAAAAAGTTATCCTTGTGACATGAAATGGACCAAAGCCTGTTGCTCTAGCCTGATTCTACCACTTTGCTGGCTATTCTGAAAACTACTCTTCCAATAGCTTGATGTTTTTCTGTGTGTGCTAGTCAGAGCCAACCCTTTATTTGCAAGCAACGACTCTTTTAGGCTCCCTGGTTTCTGGGCAGATGGGGAGGTTCAAGGATCCCAGAGGCAAGGTATTTAGTGTTTTTTCAGCAGAAGAAAAGTGAACATGGTTAGCATAATAGGCAATAAGGCCAATGTGGTAGTACAATAGCCTTATTCACAAAGATTAATTATGTCTGCGTGTTCATAGAATCCTTTCAACCAAAATAGATGAAGAAACCATGAAGATTCTATTTGAATCCAGGTCTAATGAATTGAGATCTGACTCGTGTGACCACAATAAAGAGTCACAGCTTCACACCCAAATATCATAACTGAGTCATTTACAAATCTAAAACCCTATAAATGAAGAAAAGACCATATACCTTTATGGTGATTTGGAGCTGTATGCACCTCAGAAAAATATGTTCTTGAATATAATCCATGTCTGTGGGTGTGAACTCATTGTAAATAGGGTGTTTTGATGAGGCTACTTCGGTTAAGTGTGAACCACCTCATTCAGGATGGGTTTTAATCATTTTACTGGAGTCCTTCATAAATGTAAGCAAGACAAAGAGAAATCAATGGAATCAAGAAGTTGAAATCAACAAAACCCAGAAGAGAAGGGGGAGACCAGCAGATGCTGCTGTGTATCTTGTCATCCAGCAGAGGAGCCAAAGATCACTGGCAGCTGGTTTTGGAGGAGAAAGCATCTCTTTAAGGATGCCTTGATTTGGACATTTTCCTGGACTCTTAAGTATGAGTGAATAAATTCCCATTGGTTAAGGTAAACCATTTAATAGTACTCGTTTTAAGAATCCTAGGAAACTAAAACAGATTTTGGTACCAGGAGAATAGGGTGCTGGTATTACAAATACCAAAAATGTGGAAATGGCTTTGGAATTGAATAACAGGTACAGGCTGGAAGAATTGTGCAGTGCTTGACAGAATAGGCCTAGATTGATTTGAAGAGATTGTTTGCATAAATATGGATGCTAAAGGTACTTTTGATGAGGCCTTAGAAGAAAATGATGTGTGTTTTATTGGAAACTAGAGCAAAGGTAATCCTTGCTTTAAAGTGGCAGAGAACTTGGCAAACTGAATTCTGATGTCAGATGGAAGGCAGAATTTGAAAGCAATGAGCTTGGATATCTAACTGAGATTTCCAAACTATGTGTGGAAAGTACAGCCTGGTTTCTCCTTGCAGCTTATAGTAAAATGCAAGAGGAAAAGAATAAGCTGGAACTCAACTCCTGGGTACAAAGAAATCAGAAGTTGATGGTTAGGAAAATTCTGAGTTTCTAGAATGCAAGTCCCAAGAGAAGAGTGTTTCCTGTGAGGATATAACTGAAAAGCTCCAGTCAGCCATTTCAGTGCAACTCAGGATTGGAGGTACGGTTATCCAGGAAGGATCTGTGGAAAGTTCTACTGTCTGATGGTTTTGGACCCCTGCGTACTACATGCAAAACCAGCAAGTTTGTGTGTGTGTGTGTGTGTGTGTATCTGTGTGTGAGAGAGAGAGAGAGAGAGAGAGAGAGAGAGAGAGAGAGAGAGAGAAATCTGTATGAACTACTAGCCTGGACTAAAAGAAACAGAAAAGGGACAGTCTGAAGGAAAAAAATCACTTTAAGGGCACAATCATGGGCAATGAGATCTGGACCAGAGACATCTTCTCAGGCCAAGAGAGTGGTCCCACCTATGTGTAAAGTAAGGGTGAGTCTGCCCCAGTGCTTGGGTAAGGTGGGCCTTCCACCCCATTGCTCAGAAAGAAGAGTGCTAGCACCCTTATTCCCTGAGGTTGGAGTCTGTCCCATGGGGATTGTGGAGAGTCTGGTTTCCAAGCCAGTTTTCTCAGAGGGTGAAGCCTATTATCCAGGGACTGAGGAGAGTCTGGCTGCCACCCCAATGCTTGAAGAGGGTAGAACCTTCACCCCAATGTTTAGGGAGAGCATGGCCACTGGACAAGCACTTGAAAGGGTTGGGGCTGCCCCTCCATCAGGCCCAAAGGATAAAACATCGTTCCATAGATGATTCTCAGACCTTGAAATCTAATGGAGTATGCCCTGCAGAGTTTCCAAATTGTTTGGGACCCATGGTCCTGTTTTCCTATAAATTTCTCCCTATATAAATGGGAATGTTTATCCTATGACTGTCCCTCCATTGTATTTTGGGAGCAGATAACCTGTTCTCTAGGTTTTACAGGTCCACAGACAAAAGAGAATTGTGCTCTGAGACAGATCACACCTATAACCGATTTTGATGAACCTTTGTATTTAATATTGTTAAGGCTTTCAGGATATTGTGATGGAATAAATGTATTTTACATATAGAAAGAACATATCTTTTTGGGTTTCAGATGGTAGAGTGTGTGGTTTGGAGCTGTATGCACCCCAGAAAAACATGCTCTTAAAGTTAATCCATTCCTGTGGGTGTGAATCCATTTTACATAGGACATTTTGATGAGACTAATTCAGTTATAGGTGACCAACTTCATTCAGGATGGATTTTAATCCTATTACTGGAGTCCTTTATAAATGGAAGCAAGATAAAGATAGAAAGCCATGCATGGAAGAAACCAAAATCAACGAAACCCGGAAGAGAAGGGAGAGGCCAGCAAATGCCACGTGCCTTGCCATCTGGCAGAGGAGCAAAGCATCACTGGCTGCCAGTCTTTGGGAAGAAAGCATTTCCTTGATGATGCTTTGATTTGGACATTTTCCCAGACTCTAATAGTGACAAATAAATTCCCATTGTTTAAGTCAAACCATTTCATGGCATTTGTTTTAAGCAGCCTAGGAAACTAAGATAATCAAGGGGAAATAGGACTGCAACTACACAATGGACGTAAATAAGAGCTGCCTGGAATACAGTAAATTCCCAAAGGTGTGCCTTAGTACTATCATGCCCTATGACTAAAGTCAATATAAAACTGCAACAACCTAATCTAGGTAGGACTACCAATGGCCCAGACACTTGAGAAATGAAGGTTTGGGTCACCGCACCAGGCAAAGAACCACAGCCAGCTGAGGTACTTATTGAGGGTAAAGGGAATATGGAATGAGTAGGGGAGGAAGGTAGTGATAAATATGAACTATGACCACATGACGAATTACAGAAACAAGGACTATAATGGTTATGATTATTTCTTCCTTGTTTTGTTATGAGTATGTTTGCATATATACATAAAGCAAATATCTTTGTTTTCTTCTCTATCTTAACCCCTTATCATGTGACATAAGTTGCATTAGCTGCATTATCACAGTATTTAAGTTATAGGATATCAAGTTTAAGAGTGACTATTACCTAAGGACTTGCACCCTTTTCTGGGGAGAGTTAGTGTGTTTCTAGTTGTACACAGAACAGTTGAGTATTGTTAGGCAAAAATATGACTGTTATTGTTTTTATTTAGAAATTAAGTATGGTTTAAGGGAATGTGTATGGCTGCCAAGTTGACATGGGTAGACTGTGATGGTTAAGTTCATGTGTCAACTTGACCAGGATATAGTGTCCCGTTGTTTGGTCAAGCAAGCATTGCTCTGATTGTTACTGTGATGGACTTGATTGATCAGTAAGTTGACTGCGTTTATGGCTGATTACATCTACAGTCAACTGGGGAGATTGCCTTCATTCAATCAGTTGAAGGATTTAAAAAGAGAAGTGATGATTTCAGCAATCCACTTCAGCGAGACAGCTTCTCTTGGGGAATTCATCAGAAGTCTTCATCAGAGTTCCCAGCTTGCGGCCTGCCCTATGGAATTTGGACTTGTGCATCCTCACAATTGCATGAGACAATTCTTACAGTTGTTTTCCCAGAAAATTCTGATTAGTAAACCTTGAAGAAGATCCCTATAAACAATAATAAAAATGCATATTATGAATCTTACTCTTCACTGCCATCCCAGAGGACCTTTGATCATTTACCAGGGTAACTGTGCAATGTTAAAAAGTGAAATATACAGATTTGGGGAAATTTTAGTCACTGGCTCTTGGTTAATTTCTGGAAACTCAGAATGCCCCTGCTGTCCACCCACTTTTCAGTGTTGATGATAAATTGTCTTTGAGGCAAATCCATCTAGCAGTAAATCTAATGAGACCTTGGCACATTCAATGCTTATTTAACTGGTTACGGGTTGCATGGTTTAATTAACTATACTCAGCACTGGCGGAAGCTCCACATTGGGTCCCGGTGTAAGGGCTCTGCTGAAGATCCTCTTGAAGTCCTCCTTCCCACCCTCACCAAAGGAGCACAACCTAAGAAATACTCCCTCTTTCGGTGCTGACAGGAATTAATGCCATTGTCAAAGACAATGCAAGATTAGTGATTTTTAGAAATTTGAATTTCCAGTTTGTGTGATGCAGAAGATGAAAGTACTTGAAGAATAGCAGAGGACCATGGTAGGTTCAATAAAATGGGGGGCTCCAATTATGGTATTTGTTTCAAATTAGGAAACTTATGAAACAAAAGGCCCAATAGGCATAATACACTGAAAGCAGTTCATTTCTAACCTATCAAGTTCAGTAGATCTCTCTCTCTCTCTCTCTCTGTCTCTCTCTCTCTCTATCTATCTATCTTGTTCACTCACTTGCTCTCACTCACTTGCTCTCTCTTTTTTTTCTCTTTTTAATTTCTGCCTTAACATTTATTCCTCAGGGATTTTAACATCTTCAAATTTTAATGCTGGTCCAGTTTATTAATGACATCATGCTGATAGGACCTGAAAACCCACAAATAGATAGACCAAATGCCTCTAAGACACATATGTCCAGAAGGTGGGAGATAAAAGCCACAAAATTTAAGGGCCTCTCCAGTCAAAAATGTTTTGGAGGGGTCCAACTTCTGAATACTGTTTTAATTCCTTTCTAAATTGAAGGAAAAATCACTTCACTTTTTAGTCTCCACCACTTAGAAAAGCACAATGCTTGGCACATCTTGAGATTTCAAAGACAAAATACAACCTCATGGTTCTACTGATTCAACCCACTTTCTGGGTGTCAAAATATTCTGCAAGTTTGAGTAGGTTTCCAATCAAGAGAAGTTCCTTCAGCTCATTCAGGCTGCAGTGCAAGCAGCTCCACCATCAGGTATCATGGACTCATGGATCTAATGGTGCTTGAAGAGTTTACAAAAGATCCTGACGGAGTTATCAGAGGTAAGTTCCATTAAAAGAATCACAGGAGAAATATGTGGGGATTTGGATATATTCAATGCCCTCTTCAACTGAAAAACTGACTATGGGACACTAGATAATCTTATGATCCTGGCTTTTCAACATGAATGAATGCCACCTGATCTTACTATCAGTAAAGTCAGGTGGCCAACAGCACACCATCATCAGGTAAGGAATCGAGCCTGAACAGACCCTGAGCACTCAAGTGAGTTGCAGAAGCATGTAGTTCGCTCTCCCAGCTTGTCTGCTCTGTCCAAACTGCTGCCTCCTCCTTCAATTCACAAAACAGTCACAGGGAGATGAGTTATGTATGTCCAGTTAACAGAGAAAAGAAAATCAAGCTTGATATACAGACAGGTCTGCATGAAATGCTGACACCGACCAGAAATGGACTACTGCCTCATTACCATTCCACTTAGGGGTGACTCGGAGGAATTCTCCCTGTGGGTAAAATTTTAATTGATATCTATCATTGCCCACTTTGCTAGAAGGAGAGGTGACCTGAGGTAGGGAAAGACACTAATTCATGGCCAACAGTTAATGTTTTGGTCACATCGTCAAGGCCCTGGAAGAATAAAGTGACAAACATGTTTGGGGAGAGTTATGTAGATGGACTAATTGGAAGGAACTCAAGGAATTAAAATATTTTAATCCCATGTGAATGCTTACCAGAATATTCCAGAGGTGAAGAGGTCTTTGGTTATGAAGTAGGAAAAGACACATTTCTGTACCTAGAAGTCACCCTCATTTCCTGTGTAACATCCCAGTTCTTCTCAGTGGTTCATGAACAAGGTAACCACAGTACCAGAGACAGAGGTATGCATAGCCAAAGCTACCTTTTCTATCACTGCTGACTGTCAGTTTTTCAGCTGCAGAAACCAAACTTAACCACCAATTTAACTTAGTTGGAGGGACCAGACAAGCACCTGTGAAAGGTTGATTACTTCGGATATTTTCCAGCATTCAGGAGCAATTCAGGGTTTTGTCTTTACATGGAACATGGGATAGTAATATGTTATGGATTTCAATTTCCTTACCTATATGTCATGTTTTTGCCAGCACCATTATCCAAGCATTTACTAATGTCTTACACATTGCTGAGGAAACTTATACAACATCATTTCTATACAAAATATGCATTTACAGCAAATGCATAAAACAAGGGATGACATTCATGGGAATCCCTATACCCCATCATTCACACATGACTATGCTTAAAATAATATAATGACCTATAAAAACTCAGTTATGATTTAATCAAGAAGATGATACCTGATAAAGATGGGTCATGGTTTCACAAGATGTAAGCTATGCCCTGAATCAATAACCAATATATGGTGCTATTTTTTCCCAGAACCACAATACACAAGTGTGGGATCAAGGATTAAACATGCACATAGCACCTGCCAAGATCGCACCTAATGAATTCCTCCAAAATGTCTGCTTTGCATCTTTAAAATTCTGAGTCCTTAGAGGTTTTAGCACTGAAGAAATGCTTGCCGTGGAACCCAGTCTTCTTGCTGAGATGCTTCCTCAAACCATTTCCAGTCACAAAAACTAATGGAGTACTACTCCACAGGCAGCGACACCAGTGACTAAGTTTATTTAGGGATCACAGTTTTTCTGAGATAAGTCACTGACTAAAGGTGAAGAGACTATGGAGTGGATATCCATGACAGAAGCCATTAGCTCTGACCTTGTGATCAGTTGCAGAAAGAAGACCTGTAGTGTCTACTCTTATCTATTTTGTTTTATAAATACAATTTTTCTTTTCTTTTTCTTTTATACAAGATGTATTGATTATGATTAACTTTACAATTTGTCCATAAATTGAAGATATTACAATTTAGGTCAAGGTAAATCTGAAATAGATGGAAAATGGACATCACCAGGTCATGCACTTAGAGCTGATTCCATAACTGATGATAGTTTTGTGTGACTCCCTTGAGAGGAGGATGATAGTTTTGTGTGACTCCCTTGAGAGGAGGACATATTTGGTTGTATGAAGGACAGATGGAATATGTTCAGCAGGAGTGAGAATAGATCTTATCCATCCAAAAATGTAGGATTTGATGGACATTTGCTGTTTCTCTTCTGTTCTTTGCTCTTCAACATCCCATTCTTTCTCCCTTTGGATAATATTTCTGTATTTAATATATTAATGGATTGCAATGATCACACCCCACCTCAATAGCTGATCAAAGGAGATCCACCATCCCCATCCCCTGGCAGACGGGCTTCAAGCAGTGATTTAGGTGCAGTTTATTGGAAATTCCTTCCTGGGACTTTGAACCTGGGGAGAAGACATACTTGGGATTTATTTGTGGCAGTAAGCATTCTCATCCCAGTCAGACTGTTCCATTTACACAACCTCAAGTGTCCCTTTGGAGTCTGCTGGTTTCACAAGTCTCCTGTTGGTTTTGTGGGTTCCCGTTATCATTTTAATGCATTCCTTCTTTGCTTAAGTTATAGAGAGCTGATTTTTATTGCCTGCAATCAAGAAATCTTGCCTAATAGACCTTTGAAGAACCTTCAGGAAAGATTTTTGGACTTAATTGATATCACTGACTTGCTCTGTATATCACTTAACCTCTCTGGGTCTCAGTTTTACTTGCTGCAATACAAGGAAATATGAATTTATATCTCCAGTTCCCTGTCTATCTCTAAAATTATGTAAGCCTATGATTCTAGGTAGACAGATACATAATAAAAGTCAAAAATAGAATTTAAAGAAGGAAAAATACAGAACAATGATTTTTTATAAAGAACCACCCATGTGCTCTTCATTATTTATGTTATAGTCTAAACATTATATACACTACTCGATTCTATGGGATTCACCAGAAGTCATGAGAGACTCTTGGTATAGGCTTATAATTGTGCTTATAAAAGTGGAGTATGTGCAGAAATGGTCGATCCGTATTTGTTATTTAAAAAAGAATAATAATAATAAACACTAGTAATCCCTTACATTTGTATGATGCTTTCAGTTTTCAAAATCATTTCACATCTGTTATCTCATTTGAGTCTCACAATAACCCCCTGGATCATTATCCCCATTTCACAGCTGAGAAACCAAGACTCCAAAAGGTTAATTCACTTGCTCAGGGTCACCTAACTAATAATTGGGAGACCCAGGACTGGGACCTAAATCTTCTGACTCCAAATGTAGTGCCCTTTCTGACACACCAGCTGCCCTTTGGTAGAGGAATCATCCACAGTAGACTGTCTAAGGGTCTATACTCCCGCCTTTTTTAATACCATGGATTAGGCACGGCATTCCTTCATATTTTGCTTTTTTGTTCACTCGTATGATATGGACAATCATGGTTTTTATTGCTTTGCTTTTGAAATGTAGTCCAGTTCTTTTCCAACAATGCTTTGCTTAATCTACCTGGATTACAAAAGGAACCAAAACTAATATTTCCTCTCTGGATTAATACAGTCTATTTTATCCATTTTTAAGGAGAGATTATTTTGTAGAAATGACATGTAAATCCACAAAGTAAACAAAGTCAACTTCCTTTGGACTCTAGGCAAATAACCTGAAAATAATCCTGACAAGATTATGTTTACAGAGCCAGGAAGCTCCAAGAGGGGAAAAAAAAAAAAAAAAAAAAAAAAAACACCCTGCAGGAATCCACTTTCTCCTTCAGTTCATGTATGTGAATTTATGGCTTTTCTTCCCAGGTCAAAGTTAAATGAATTCATCAGTGGAACCTATAATTAGTATGAGTGGCTAATTCTAAGGGCTTCGCTGCACATTTTCGATGACATTTTGTAGCACTAAGGGTAGCCATTATGAGGAAGCGTGCTCGCCAATGATTGAATACTGAAATTAGCAATGAAACGGTTGTCTCTCCATTTCACATACAATTTGGCCTGAGTAGAATAAGACAATTAGACTTTCTGTTGTAGGGCAGCTGCCATGAATTCTTTCACAGGAGAAGAGTATCTGGGTTTTGTGGCCCATACATGCATCACTCCTATTTAAGGATATTCAATATTTTAATCATTGCTAAATAGAAAAATTATGGAGGTACTACTGACTTTCCAAAAAAAAAACATTATAAAAGTATTCCAAATAGTAAAGTATTTATTTCCAATTTTTAAAAAAACACTCTTCTTTGTATCCGTTTAAGGCATGAATAGTTTGTACAAAATAGAGGTCATGCCATGAATATATATTTATTTTTTTATTTAATTATTCACAGTAACAAGTCTTTTATTTTTCAAGAGTTGAATATTTAGCCAATCCAAACCAGATCTGAATGCATATTTTAAAATGTTGTTTGAATGAGAAATCCAAAATATTCTCTAATCTAATCCTAAAAGCCATCAAAATCTTGAACCAATAGTTGAAAAAATGTCCAAAGGAGGGGCAATATTTTACTGTACATAAAAAATGAGATTTAACAAAGAATGATTTCATTCATTTATTGACTCATCCATCATACTTGCTGAGTATCACTAAATGCCTATGTTAGGTGCTAAGTATACAACTTTATTCCAATTACATTCCTGTGATCAGATTTTCAAAAGGGTTTGGTCAACTGCTTTTATCATAAAGATCACAGTGGCAGCGGAATGATGAATGGATTGGAAAGTAGTGAGACTAGAAGCAAGGATGCCAATTGGAAGGCAACTTCAATAATCCATGAAGTAAATAATGAAGCCTTTAATGGAAGTAATGTCAAGCAGTTTAAAAACAAATGCATGGACTCGGGAGATATCAAGAAGCTAGAATTAATAAGGCTTGTGATTGTATACTGGAAGTGAAGGAAAGTAATATTCTGAATTAAGGATAACTTCTGAGTTAAAGGTGGCCCAGACAACTGAGTGGATGGTATTGCCTTGTTTAAGAAAGGAAACACAGAAAAATGAGAAGGTGTGAGAGGAGAAGAAATAGTGAGCTCCGTTCAGCACATGTTGAATTTTAGGTGGCTGGGAACTAGATGGGTTTTAGAGATCCGCAGCCTAATGCAATAAATAGCTTCATTTTACATTTGAGAAAACTGAAAGTCGAAGAGATGGAGTCACTTGATGAGTGCAGAAAAACATTATTAAATTAGCTGAAAAAAAAAAAAATAGAACTCTGGGGTCCCGGGTTTCCTCCTGTCTTCTTTACTCTGAACAGAGGTCTCTAAATGGCAGCCATCAAGCTGTATCCAACCCACTGACATGTTTTCATAAAACCACATGATATTTTTTTTTCTTTTTCTTTTTCTTTTTAAAGACACTTTAGATTACATATATGTTACATAAAAAGTATAGAGGATTCCCATATGCCCCCCCACACACACCCTCCCACATTAACAACGTCCTTCATTAGCGTGGTACATTTATTACAATTGATGAGCACATATTGAAGCATTGCTACCAACAATGGACTATATTTACATTATAGTTTACACTCTGTCCCACACAATTTTGTGGGTTATGACAAAATATATAATGGCCTGTATCCGTCATTGCAATGTCATGCAGGCCAAGTCCAACGTCCCGAAAATGCCCCCATATTACACCTATTCTTCCCTCTTCCTCCCTCCGAACCTCTGGTGGATTTAGCCAAGATCAAGTATACTATCTGTTCTTACCAGTTTAATAGCTGATACATTCTCTATCCCAAATGGTATTTTTAATGTCCTCAACATTAAAAATCACAGGTTATTTTACCAAAATAAAATGGCACTGTGTCTTAAAATATTAGAAGATATAGCCAGACTACAGGCTCCTTTCTTTATCAGCTAGAGCAGAGTGGCACTCTTCAATTGTCAGTCTTTGCCAGTAAAATGCCACTAAGCTACATACCTCCCTAATATTTCAGCATGTCAGTGTGCAGTTTTTCTATATCCAAACAATGCTAATTTATGTCTGTTCCAATCACTGTGCAATGAATCTATATTCCTTGGTGGATGTGGAACTCCCTCCAAATAAAAACAGGGTTCAACTTTTTTTTTCCTAAGTGAGTATTTGGAAATTTTTAAAAGGCCCAGACACAAACCCACGTATTGGTAAACTCTCAAGTATGGGGAAGTCTCCAAAACAGAGTCCCACAGCTGCTGTCAATTCTATGGAACAACCAGCAGCAGGGCCACTCCAACCTGAGCTTGACACCTGTTGGCAAGATGCTTGGCATAGCTATTGCACCATAGTCGGCAACCAATAGCTATTTTTTTAGAAGGTACCGAGGATTGAACCCCAGACCTTGTACATGTGAAGCACATGCTCAACCACTGACCTACACCTGCTCCACATCAATGGCTATTTCTGAGGCATTAGTTCCATCATTTTAATTATTCCTGGCTAAAGAAGCTCTACAAAACCTAATGTCATCTTCGTAGAAGACTGGAAAATTTGGAAACAGAAATTCCTATATAAAGTAGAATTACACTATCTACAGATTGGTGTTTTTCTGCTATCAAAAACTATAGTTAGTGTGGAACGGGTGGAGCTCTGTGGTTGAGCATGTGCCTCACATGTACGAGGTTTCGGCTTCAATCCTTGGTAGTTAGGCTGGACAAAGGGAGAAGTCAGAATTCAGTAATGTCGATGGCTGGTTAAATGACCATCTGGATCACAGCTCCGGGAAGGGGCTGGGTGTGGGGAGAGCGGTGACCTCGTGTGAGGCCGAGGGAGGGGCAGCCGCGGGCAGCGGGGTTCCAGCCATAAGAGGAGAGCTGGCCTGGGGCACAGCATGAGAAGACGCCTGCAGGGCTGCAGAAGCCTCTCCAAAAAGGACCTCCTCGGCCATTTCGGCTGTGTCAGTGCCTTTGAATTCTCCAACAATGAGGCCAGTGGTTCTACGGCACATGGAACAAGTCATCCACTCCAGAGTCAAGCCCACACAGCCAAAAGGAGAGCATCATTCCAATATTTTTTGCCTGGCTTTCGACAGTACAAAAGTATTCTCAGGAGGAAATGATGAGCAAGTTATTCTCCGTGATAATGAAAGCAGTGAGACACTGGACGTGTCTGCCCATGAAGATGTGGTATATGGCTTGTAGGTGAGCCTGGTGAATGATATTTTTGCCAGTTCCTCAGATGATGGACATTTGGGACATCCGAGAGTCTCCCCGTGTAGAGCCCTTCTGCCTGGCGAACTATCCACCCGCGTTTCACAGTGTCATGTTTAATCATGTAGAGCCCAGGTTATTGACCATAGGCAACTCAAAGGAAGGAGTGGGACTCCAGGATATTCGAAAGCTTCAGAGCTCTCTCTTTCACTACGGTAGCAACCCTTCCCTCCAAAGAACCAGAATGTACGATTCAACAGCAACAAGACCCAGCTCCGGGTCCCGAGGCATCACCTGCCCCTGTGCTGTAGGACATCCATCCTGCCTGACTGTGTTCCAGTTTGACAACCAGGGCAACTTCAACTCTTGCAGCATGAAAAGCTGCTGTTTGCAGGAGATCGTGACCAATGCATCCTTTCAGGTTCTGATGATTTCAACCTGTACCTGTGGAGAATTCCTGCAGATCCAGAAGCAGGTGACATTGGTAGGGTAGTCAGTGGAAACTTCATGCTGCTGAAGAGCCATCGTCTATTGTTAATCCCCACACATACATGATCTTCTGGGGTAGAAAAAATTATTAAGATCTGGAGCCCATACAAGCAGCCAGGATGTACCGGGGCCCTCGACGGTGGGATGGAGGATGATTCCCGCCACCTCCATAGCCAGGAAGAGTACATCAGCTTGGTGCTGAAACGTGGGAGTGGCCTGTCACATGACTGTGCCAACCAATCTGTCCAGGAAGACCCCGGAGCGTGGCTTTCTTTGAAAACTTGGTGCCCCACAGGGAACGAGTCTATTGGCAATGCCTTCCACCTAGGACCCCTGAGGGTCACCACCTCAAACAGTGGCATCAACTCCGCCACCACCCACGTGCGAGGACGCAGCCCCTTCCCAGTAGCTCTGCACGCTACCAGGACCAGCGCCTCCTGGCCCTTTCCAGGGAGTCAGATTCAGAAGAAAACACCTGCAAGGTTGATCAGGACAGTGTTACATAACTCCCAGGAAGGTGAGGGACAGAGGGAGGAAGAAGCGGCAACAACAAGCATGAGTTACCAAGGCCATGTGGCAGCCAGGAAGGCTCCCCTCCCCCACCCCCAAGATATTAAACTGGGGTAACCCCTGGCTCACTGTAGCCAACTGAGAGGGGAGCAGACATCTTCCTCCCTGTCAGCTGTTTCAAGGGAAAAGGGAGGGGAGGTGGGGGTGCTTTTCTTCAGTGAATTCGGCCAGCAGAGACTGCTTTGAATCTCCCATCTGGAGATTCAACACAGGAACACAGGAGAGCCAAGACTGAAACACCTCCATGGAAAGGTGCTCTGATGAGCGCCATCTGCTGGCCAATCTGGAAACTGCATGGACAAAAACAGTTCTCTGCGCTCTCTGTAGCCAATCCCTGGGAGAAAATCTGAGCCCCACTAGTGAGTCCCTGGCCCAATTTTGAAAATTTAAGCTGAGCAATTTTAAGGACTTAGAATAAGTTGAACCAAATATCAAAGAAGAGCTGTGAAAAAAAAAATAAGCAAGAGAGAGAAATTGGCCATTAGAGTAAATTCACCAACATATTCAGATGCCTAGACATCAGCAAAAAACTGCAAGCCATACTAGAAAACAGGAAAAGATGACCCAGCCAAAAAAAAACAAACCAAATATCCTGAAGAGATACAGGATTTAAGACAATTAATCAGTGATAATCACACAACTCTCCTAAATCACTTCAAAGAATTTAAAGAAAATATGACTAAAGAAATAAAAGATAATAAGAAGACACTGGGTGAGCATAAAGAACAATTTGAAAGCCTGCAAAGAAAAGTAACAGACCTTATGGGAATGAAAGACACAATGGATGAGATTAAAAATACATTAGAGGCACATAAGAGCAGATTTGAATTGCTTGGAGGCAGAATTAGTGATTTCGAAGACAGAACATCTGAACTGGAAAAGACAGGAGAATAGAAAGAGAAGAGAATGGAAAAAATGGAACAGAGTCTCAGGGAATCAAAGGACAATACAAAATACACAAACATTCACATTACTGGTGTCCCAGAAGGAGAAGAGAATGGAAAGGGGGCCAAAAACTTCCCAAACCTTATGAAGGACATAAATTTCAATATCCAAGAAGGACAACACACCCCAAACAGAATAAATCAAATAGACCTATCCCGAGACACCTACTATTCAGAATGACAAATATCAGAGAAGAAGAGAGGATTTTGAAAGCAGCAAGAGAAAAGCAAAGCATCACATGCAAGGGAAGCTCAATAAGATTAAGATTAAGTCTGTGTCTTTTGATTGGGGAGTTCAATCTATTAACATTCAATGTTATTACTGTAAAGACATTACTTACTTTATCCATTTTGTCCTTTGGCTCTCTGTTGTTATATTGTTCTACTGTCTGTCTTCTTATCCTTTAGTTTACCTTTCCTAATAATCTTTATTTCTAAACTCTTCTCCAAATCTCTCACCCTTGTTTTTAAGTGCTGACCTCTCATCAGAAACCATGGAGAAGAGAAGAAAATGGTATGGTGTATTTAAGGTACTGGAAGAGAAAAACAGGGAGCCAAGAATTCTGTATCTGGCAAAGCTGTCCTTCAAAACTGAGGGTGCATTCAAAGTCTTCACAGAGAAACAAAAACTGACAGAATATGTTACCAAAAGACCAGATTTACAAGAGATACTAAAGGGGGTGCTGCAGCCTGAAAGGAAGTAACACGGGTGAGAGATTTGGACAAGAGTATAGAAATAAAGATTATTAGGAAGGGTAAACTAAAGGATAAGAAGACAGACAATAGAACAATATAACAACAGAGAGCCAAAGGACAAAATGGATAAAGTAAGTAATGCCTTTACAGTAATAACATTGAATGTTAATGGATTGAACTCCCCAATCAAAAGACATAGACTAATAGAACGGGTAAAAAAATATGAGCCGTCTATATGTTGTCTACAAGAGACCCACCTCAGATGTAAGGACACAACCAGGTTAAAAGCAAAAGGTTGGAAAAAGGTATTCCATGCAAACAGTAACAAAAAAGAGCTGGAGTAGCAATACTAATATTGGACAAAATAGCTCTCAAATGCAAAACTGTTATAAGAGATGATGAAGGACATTATATATTAATAAAAGGGGAAATTCACCAAGAAGAAATGACTACACTAAATATTTATGCACCTAACCTGAATGCCCCAAGATACATGAGATACACACTGGCAAAGCTGGAGGGAGAAATAGATGTGTCTACAATAATAGTTGGAGACTTCAATACACCACTCTCAGTATTGAATAGAACATCTGGACAGAGGATAAATAATGAAACAGAGAGTTTGAATAATATGATAAAAGAACTAGACCTAACAGACATCTGTAGAGCACTGCACCCCAAAACAGCAGGATGTACTTTCTTTTTAAGTGCTTAGGGATCCTTCTCCAAGATAGACCATATGTTGGGTCACAAGACAAGTCTCAATAACTTTACAAAGATTGAAATTATACAAAACACTTTCTCTGATCATAATGGAATGAAGTTGGAAATCATAATGGACAGAAAAAGAGAAAATTCATAAATATATGGAAATTAAACAACACACTCTTAAATAATCAGTGGGTCAAAGAAGAAATTGCAGGAGAATTCAGCAAATAGCTTGAGATGAATGAAAATGAGAACACAACATATCAAAACCTATGGGACACTGCAAAGGTGGTGCTGAGAGGGAAATTTATAGCCCTCAATGCTTA
>JAQZBX010029662.1:0-27192 GCA_029593785.1 Cabassous unicinctus | reverse complement strand
GAGCCCCCGTTTACCATATGGGAGGCCCAGGTTCGCGTCCCGAGGCCTCCTTGTGAGGGCACCCCGGCCTGAGCGGTGCGGTGGGCTGATGCAGCAACCTCACGGCAGGAAGCGGGTGTGGCGCAATGGATAGAGCACCCGTTTACCATATGAGAGGCCGCGGGTTCGCTTCCTGGCGCCTCCTTGTGAGGGCAGGCCAGCTCGCGCGGTGCCATGGGCTGATGCGGCAGGACCTCACAGCAAGGGGGAGATGGGCAGACGCAGAGAGGACACGCAGCGAATGGACACAGCGACACAAGCAGCAAGGGCGGGGATAAATAAAATAAAAATAAATAAATCTTTAAAAAAAAAAAATAGAGATATAGCGAGGGGATGGATGTGGCTCAAGTGGTTGGGCATCTGTCTCCCATATGGAGGGACCTGGGTTCAATCCCCGGGACCTTCTCGTAAAAAGAAAAAAAGAAAAATATAGAAGGCTCTTGGGCCACCAGGCCCCGTGCGCAGGTGCGCAGTCAGGTCCCATGCATGGGTGCACTGCCAGGCCCCGAGAGTGGGTGAGGCTCCCAGGCCCCATGCGCAGATGCACTGCCAAGCCCTGTGAGTGGGTGGGCCCCCCAGGCCCTGTGCGCAGGTGCGCCACCAGTCCCCATGCGCGGGTGCGCCGCCAGGTGTCGCGAGTGGGTGAGCCATCAGGCCCTGTGCGTGAGTGTGCTGCCAGGCCCTGTGAGCAGGTGAGCTCTCCAGGCCCTGTGTGTGGTTGTGCTGTCAGGCCCCGCAAGCAGGCGCACCATCAGGTCCCATGCGCGTGGGTGAGCCATCAGGCCCTGCGAGCCACGCAGCAAGATGATGATGTAACAGGAGAGTGACACAAGGGAAAGCCAAGACGAGAGGCCCCCAAAAACCAGGAACTAAGGTGGTGCAGGTGGTAGGATGCCTCTCTCCCACATTGGAGGTCCCCGAGGAGTGAATCCCAGTGAAGACAGGAGGAGAAGGATGAGAAGAGAGGGCAGGAAATGGACACAGAGAGTTGCCCAGCCAATGGACACAGAAACAGCAAAAATGGAGGGCGGGGGGAATGAATAAAAGTAAATAAATAAATAAATCCTTAAAAAAATGTATAGGAGAGTAAGATACGGGCTATAGTTAGTAGTAATACTTTGACGATGCTCTTTCATAATTTGTTAACAAATGTTTCATAACAGTGCAAAGTATTTGTGGTGGGGTGATGTGTGGGAGCCCTGTATGATGTTATGCATGTTTGTTTTTTAAGTTCACAATGTTTACTGAACACTTATAGTTTATATATGAATGATATACTTCAATAAATTGTTTCAAAAAACAAAAAAAGAGGGAGAGAGCCTGATTTGGAAATTCTTCCTTGAAAACTTTAAATTTCTCTTTCTGATGACTTCTGGTGACTGAACCAGCTTGACACATTTGATAGATCACTCCTTGCAACTGACTTGACCTTAAGAACCATATTTCAGGGAAGCGGATATAGTTCAAGCAATTGAGCTCCTGCCTACCACATGGGAGGTCCCAGGTTCGGTTTCTGGTGTCTCCTGGAGAAGACAAGCAAGACAGTGAGCTGAAGTGATGGGCTGGCGCAGTGAGCTGATGCAACAAGATGACACAACAAGAGACACAAGAAGGAAAAACATAATGAGAGATACAACAAAGCAGGGTGTGGAGGTGGTTCAAGCGATTAGGCACCTTCACGGGAGTCCCAGGTTCAGTTCCCAGTGCCTCCTACAAAAAAAGGAAGATGAGCACACAATGAACAGACACAGCAAATGTAAACAACAACAACGAGGTGGGTGGGGAGAAATAAATAAAATAAATCTTAAAAAAAAAAGAACCATATTTCAAAAAGCAAACAAACAAACAAAAAGCAGATTCTTAGTCATATGTTGAATTAGTGAATGAATGAATGATTGAATGGTTATGATAGGAGAAAATTGGAGGAGAATAGAATATGGGGCTATTTTAGCTAAGTATTGAAGAATTAGTAGGATTTTTAAAGCAGTGTGGAAAGCATAAGGAAAGGCTCCTGTTGTCCTGGTTCACTTAGTCTTTGGCAGGTACTGCATCCTTGTCCCTCATCCTATCTCCTGGTAACCTATACTCTGGATTTTAACTCCTGTGTTTATTCTTTGTATTTAGTTCATATTAGTGAAACTATACAATATTTGTCCTTTTGTGTTTGGCTTATTTCAGTCATCATAATGTCCTCAAGGTTCATCTGTGTTGTCATATGTGTCCCATTTCATTTCTTCTTACAACAGTATAGTATTCCATCACATACATCTACCACTTTTTGTTTATCCATTCATTGGTTGGACACTTGAGTTGTTTCAATCTTTTGGCAACTATGAATAATGCCACTATGAACATTGGTGTACAAATGTCTGTTCACATTCTTGTTTTCAGTTCTTCTGGATATATTCCTAGTGGAGGGATTGCCAGATCATATGGCAGTTTTATTTTTAGTTTCTTGAGGAACCGCCAAACTGTCTTCCACAGAGGCTGCATCATTCTACATTCCCATTCCATTTAATTTTGCATTATTTTCTCAAATCCAGACTTCTTGTCCCACCTACACTTTTAACACTATCAGTCATACTTTTTGTTGCTTCTAAGGTGGCTTTAATTTTTATAATGATGAAATATTTTTTTTTCATTTATTTTCTAAGCTCAGTTATTCATCTCTGTTCCTTTTCTAATTTTGATATATATTTTAAAAATTAATTCAGTTTTGTTTTTGCCAAGAAATCATGAGTTATGGAAATTTTTTAATATTTTCCTCTAAACTCGGGCAATTTTCTAATATATAATGTTTATCTGCTTTCTGTTTCATGTGTCTTTCACTCTATTTATAGATTTCTATTTTTTTAATCTATTTTTTACTATTTCCTTTCTAATCATTACTTCTTTGTTGGAGTATTACTATTTGAAGTAGATTTTGTTGAATAATATGCTGGGAAAATAGGGGAGAGGGGCAGAGATTAGTTAATTTCAACTAGGGTTTTCTGCCTCAGAATTCATGCTACCCTCAATTTTATGCTTTCTCTTTGTTAGGAAAACAAATGGCTGACATCACTAATAATACAACTTCAAATTTATAGATTCTGCTACTCCATTGCCCTGCTGTTTGAAGCTTTCTAACCCATGCGTTAGGTGTGAATGAGCAAGCCTACAGATGATGCAGGTTTTGAGTCACTCCAGCTAATGCAAAGTTCAGTTTGAGATGGCCCAAAATTCAGATTTGTCAAAATGATAACTTTTTTTAAGCCACTAGTATTGGGATGATTTGTTAGACAACAATATAGAACTGGAAGAATCATATGTCAGAAGAGCTATGTTTGAGCTCTCTGCACATTCTTTAATTTGGTCCCTGTAAAATGTATTTGGTAGATAATCTTCACACAACTAGAGAAAATAATGTTAGTAGCTCATTTTTGGTGAGGAGATTTTAATTTTATGCTTAACTATATACTTGAGTTCAATATGAATATGTCTTTTATTAACATTTTATTAGTGGTTTGCCCCTATGACTAAGAGAGCTACTATAGTCATTAGGTAAGTTATAGAACCAATCAGAGTAGAATTTAGAAAATGACATTAAGAAATAATAACTTTGATAGAAAGAAATAATATAGCCATTTTAAAGGCTTTCTCACACTTTTTAAAAATATACTTTCATTAGTTTTGTTTCTCCATGAATAGAATAGCATATCCTCTATTGGACCTTAGTCACAGTTTTCAAACATTTTAGAAGACAGAGATCGTAATAATGTCTCAATTGTCAACAAAATATATATTCAAAGATGTTTTTCCTTGATGTTCTTGAACTTTGAGAGATTTTATTGAAAATAGCTTTAGAAAGATCTAATTTGGTGGAGTTAGAAATATGGAGCATATTAGAATTAGCCCTAAAGTGACTAGTATTAATTTTCTAGAGAGCACTTCACTGGTCATCGCTGTTCCCTAAGACTCAAAGCCCACAGGGTGGACAGTGTTTCAAAGCACTGCTGATGGGCGACATGATTTAACAGCCACGTGACGATGGCCACCACTATTCTGGTGGTTTGAGAGTCCATTAAATCTAGAGTAAATGTAAATCTCGTGTTCTATGTACCCTGAGTACTTAATAAAATTGCATTTTATGTAGGCTGTACATGAGAGATAAGAAGGAAGAACTTTCTTTTTGCACCCACTAAATTGTTGAAGCAAATGGATTTGCCGTGATTGAAGCCCATAGTGGCAGAAGTGAGGTCAGAAACACGCCTGTCATATCATCAGGAGTGTAAATCACATAATCCGATGTTTATGATCTTCCTTTCTCTCACATTTACCATATGCACTCTTCCAGTGATACTGTACCTATCTGCTTCAGCTTTTTCTCATGTGATATTTTAATTGCAGAAATCCAATTCCCTCATGTAATCCAGGCCTCAGTGCTGGAAGACATTTCCTTTCTTGATATCGGGTCTTTCAATATTAATGACTCCTTAGTGGCAGCAGTGAAGATAAATGACCTTTAGCTTTTTATTTTTTTAACATCTTACTTATTTAGCATAGCATTGTTATTTATCTCTAAACAGCAAACATCCTTTTATGTTTAAATAACTAATCATGATTTATTTTCTTTGAAATTCCTACTAGCTGCATTAATGGCAAAGGCTCAAAGCAGCACAGGGAAAAAGATAATGAACTTTCAGGAATGTACCAACCTTCATTACATTAGACTGAGATTCAGAGACTTGTTGGGGACTAGAGTTTGGAAGGACCCTTTGGTACATTTCACCAGCTCTCCAGCTCTCTCTTTACTTCCCTAGATAATAATGAGGATCAAAAATAATACAGAATAGACTAAATAATGTGCTCCAAATTTATTATATTTATCATAAATAAATATCTATTACTTGGCATTTTAATTTACTTTTAAAATTTAGTGACAGCTAAAGTCTAGTAGAGGAGATTGAATAAATAATATATTTGGTACGTAAAGTAAACTTTTTACTGGTAATAGGGAAATTAAATTCGTTGATTTCTAAGACTCTTTGGGTTAGGATCCTGACTCACTGACTTTATTTATATATTTTTTTCCTGGGGTTTGTGATTCAACTTACCACACCATATCTATCACAGTAATTTTAAATTCTCTGTCTAGCAATTCCAATATCTGTGTCATATCTGAATCTAGTTCTGATGAGTGCTTTGTCTCTTCAGGCTTTCTTTGTTTTTCTTTTTTTGCCTTTTGGCATGACTTGTAATTTTTTATTGAAAGCCAAGCATGCTCTAATGGGTAATAGAATGTGAGATAAATAAGCTTTCAGCATGGGGATTTATGTTGATCTGGCTAGATTTTGAGCTGTGTGTAATGTTTGTTGTAGGTATATGTGCCAGAGGCTTCAAATTCCTCTGGTGTCCTTCTTTTGTTCTACCCTTTTAGCTTTGGGACTTCCTTGTGTATGAATACTCAAAGAAGAGTCTGTGCTTTGCATTTCTTTCCACTTTCATGCATTTTATTATGCTGCAGTGTTGGTTGGTTGTAAGGTGGGGAGAAGGTGGGTATTCTATCATCTTCCTTTATGGGCCTGTGTCTCAGGACTGTGGCCTTCAAAAGTTTTCCTGTCCCTCTTCCAGTGCTGTAGCTTTGCCCCCTGCCCAGGATTCTGCAGGCTGCAGCATTCCCACTCGAAGTCCTTGAAGCCCTATTCCCAGATGATATTTTTATTTCCAGGTGAGGTGAGACAGAAAGAAAGGGAGGGTGCTGGAGTGAGTAGGGGGGGAATTCCCTTCCCTCAGCTGGGATAAGGTTTCAGGATTGCACTTGGGTAAAGTTCTTTCCCTGAGGAGCACAGGCCCCATAGAAGGAATGCTCTCCCCTGTTTCACAGTGAGGGCTCCTCTCCTCTTCCAGCCAGAGCTATGAGGAGATCCTTTTTGGGTCTGCCCCCAGGAAGACTATTCCATATTAAATCCCTAAAATTATAATTTTAGTGTTTCTACCAGTTTATGGTCAGATGTTAGAGAGAAGAGTGCATTCTGTGCCAAGGACTGTGAGAGTTTTACTAAGCTTTAACAGTCAAGTTCTTTGGAGATGACAAGTGACCTTCAGGTTAGTGAATTTTATTGCCATCAGTGACTATAGCAACAGCACTTCTCCAAAAATGATGGAAATTGGAGTTAGAATGAGGAAGTGGATGTGTGAATAATGGATAGGAGATTAAAGTACCAAATATAAATTATTATTTAAAGATGCTTAGCACAGAAAAACAGATGAGCTAAAGAGGGAAGAATTAATGGAGAGTTTTTTGACATTTGTTTAATTTTTTTCAAGATGGGAAAAATTGAATAGGTTTATAGATTGAGATGAAGAAGCCAAAAGTAAGAAAAATGTTGACAGTATCTTTGATTATTCATCAGGTTTTATTCACCTAGCAGAAAAATGGATGACATGCTGATAAAGAGAAACTAAGAGGAATACCTAATATTCTATAAAAGCGAATCCAGATGATAGATGGTGGGCTAAATCTTAAAAGATAAAATTCAATCATGTAAATATAGAAATCTTTATTTAAGGTCCCATGAACACTGCTTGAAAGAAATGTGAGCTTAGTAACATACATAAAACAAACTTAATGGATGAAGTTGCTTAAAATGTGAATGCAAAATTCTATGGAGTTTACAGTGAAGCAAGATTGTTGGTATTTTACACTACTGCATTTCTAAAAGTACAGCTACCTGCAATCAGGTCACTTACATAGGATGGTATTCATTTCTAGCCAACATATTAAGAACACTGAAAAATAATATGATATCCAGAAAAGACAAAATACAATGAATAGGGAATTGCATCATTTGAAGAAGAGATGAAGAATCTAGAAATATTTAACCAGGAATAGAAGATAGGAAGGAAGAGTTCATAATGGCTGACTTCTAATATTCGAAGTTCTGCTTACAAGCAAGATTTTAGAGGTCTGAGATGGAAAAGTCCTAGGTCAATGAGAAAAGGTTATAAGAAGACATATTGCAGATTAATATAGGGAAGAGTTTTCTAACAACTAAAATTGGCTCAAGATGGAAGATTCTTCTTTAGAAGATAATTGATTCCTTACTAATAAATATACTCATCAGAGGACAGATGACCAGTGCCCAGAAGTAATATAAGGATATCTTTATGTATCACCACAATCATCAGACTGCAAAGAGAAATAAAGTCCCAAACAGATGAGGCAATTTTAAGGGAATATCTCACGTTCTTAACTATTGTTTCCTTGGGTATGATTCCCAGCTTTACTGTACACTACATATCCACAAATAGTGATGGCTATATGTTATAGCATATATTTTACATTTTAACATACTTATGTTAATAATACTAATGAGATGATACTAGATTTTCACTTCTGTGCTGAGGCAAAAATTGTATGACAGAAATATATGAACTTGAACCATTCTCTGTTCTCCGCAGATTCAGAAGAACTAGGAGGATACTCAGAACTATTGCATTCTCTTATTTTAAAAATCATTTTAAGATTTGGTCTACAACTGCACTTATTCTTTCTTAGTTTCACTTCATGTACACAGTCTGTAGAGTAGCACTATACCACTATATTTTCTATCCTGAAGGTAAGCCCAAAGGAAGAGCACCTGGAAGCTTGAATTCTATTATCCATTAAAATATCCCAGGAAATAAATGTATTAGAATAGATCAATTTAGCAATTTTTTTTCCAAGTGACCTGATTTGGAACATTATACCCACCACCTTTAATGGTTGTTATAATGTTAATATACAGTTAATAAGTATAGTGCTTACACTATAAGCCATGTACTAAAGCATAGAGTTCTTCCATAATAAATATTAAACTTTCTTATTTTGAGAACCTAGAAAAATAAAATAGAAGAGCCCAATTACACATGCAACTATTTTATCCCAATTTATACTACTGATCTTTTCATTTTCAGATTCCAATTTAATCCATTTCTTTTTTGTCTCTAGAAACAACCCTGCCATTAACTGGTAAACCTCTGCTGACTCACGAGGTCACCATTCGCCCCTCCGATCTGTGACCCTTCTATGTGCCCTGGTGTGTGCCTTATTGAGATGTATATCAAAGCTCTAATGACACTTGGCAGCAGCTCATTTAAAATAAAACTCAATTAAGTTGGACAAAAAGCCAGCAAAAAATTGAAAAACTATGGGTTAGAGGAGACCAATTAGGGAAAAGTTCCCAATTTTCTCTAACAAGGGAAGTCAGTGTGGGTTGGGTGTAATGTCACAGCAAATGGAATTTTAAAAAGAAATTCTAGAATCAATGTTATCCATGAAAATTAAGAATAAATGATGACTGTTTCCTGGTTCTAAAAATTATATTTGAAACCAAGTGGACTTATTAAGAATGATTTTTAAAAGCATGCATGTGATTCAAATGCCTACATGTGTATCAATATTCATTAAGTGGTTATTGCATACTTTCATACTGTGCTAGGTGCCAGTGATTCAAAGTTGGAAAGACTTTGCCTTTGCTCTCAGAAAGTCCACAGTTCCTATGAGGTAGAGAGATGTGTAAAAAGATTAAGGATATACTTTATAAGCAAGGCTGAGACAGGGGAAGCCTAGTGAGGCACTCTCCTCAGGCACAAACTTAACGTGGCACCACAAATAACAAACAAACAAAAACTCAAAACTCTAATCAAGATAAATCATATTTTGATGCAATCTTCTAAAAGACTCAAAATTAATGAGAAACATCCATGATGAAAATATTAACATCTTAAATAAAGACAAGATCAGTATTATGTTTTTCTCCTTTTGTCTCAAGCTCCAGTACTGCTTGGTATGGCACTGGTAAGAAATATAATGCTGGAATAGGGACAGGGTGGAAGGGGTTCTAAAGAAGGAGCACCTCGCACAGTTTATAGTGAGGCCAAGGTATCATCCAGACAGTGCTCCTAGAGAAGCGTGAGTGCACCTTAGCAAGGAGCTGGAGTTAGCTTGAGCAACAGAAGGTGAAGATGGGGCTGGTATTCAGTAGAGATGGCTGTTGAAACAGTAATTTTTGTTTCTAATATGGTTTCTATTAAAGAAATGCTTCAAATAGAAATAACGTAAAATTTGAATAGACAAATTCTATAACAGTTAGGTAAGAGTTCTGAGCAAAATGACAATATAAAAGTAAAAAAAGTTTATTCATTCCAAAAAAGTATTTCTAAATTCTCGCCTAGAATTTCTAGCCTTGCAATTCATGTTCATATTGATTATGAGACTAGAAATCTGGTACATCCAGTTATTTCTTTACAATGGAATAACCACATGGCCTCAGCAACATAGTTCTATGAGAACACTATAAACCTTATTTTCTATTGGACTTGCCTCTGTATGCATTTGCCCCTTTTAAATTTGGATAATAGTGTTTTACTACATTTGTAAACTCTTGCATCCAACATATTCAAAATATATTTCTGGTATCTATCTCACTGATGTATGTATAAATGTGTATAGATTGTATTTAACTGTGTCAGAGATTAAAATCCTTATGCAATTTTGAGACTTGTAAAGGTGGAATCAATTGTCTGATTGACTGATGTGGCCTGTTGGTCATCGACTATGATGTTGGAAAACAGAAAGAAAGACTCAGCAGGACTGATAGATTTTGCCATTTTGTTAAGGACATAAAATAGTGTAAAATTATAGTACATTCTTCTGAATTGCTCTGGTATGTAATTGCTGTTAATTGAGCTTTTAAAATATTTATATTGTTTATCAATAAAATAATTTTGTTGTTTATTCTCTAGCCTTTAAGAATCTTGACAAACAAACTACTGAATTCATTCAGAGCCAGAGAACATTTTTCCACTCCTGACTTCTTTAGTGTCCAATTAACAGCTAAAATGCTGTGTCATTACAAGGTCTTGCCCTGCCTTTGTATGTTTTATGTTTGGAAGTGGGACATAGGAGACTGAGCAGAGTGACAATAAAACACTGGTTTTACTGTTTACAGAATCTAGAAAATATTTGTATTTGATTAAAAGAAGAAAGTCACAACCAAAAGGCTTGGAAGGAGGAATAACTCATATACCAGTGGGCTTTAAAGAAATCCCAAGAAAGGGCCAAGACTTTCCACAGGTGCAGAGGAAGAACGTGGCTAGTTTCCATTTCCATGTGTTTTCATCTAATTTATGCTTGATATTTAATATACAGATAGATGTTCACGCCCCTCAATACCAACTGGAGTATGCATGGTATCTTCAAAGAAACATGCAACGTGGGAGGTAACATTTTTCCGCCTAGTATAAGCTTTTCCTCAGCTACACTGCCAAACAACAATGGCAACCTCATCGAAATTAACCCAAGTATTTAAAAGAGGAAAAGTGCAGTTTCAAATACCGATTTACATCCTCTGTTGATAATGGTGAACCTGTCTCAAATATACATTCTCTATTTTATGAGTTGTACCATCATGATATATCTTTTAAACTATGGTTATTGTGACTCATCTATCAAAATGAACATCAAACCCAACCTTTGACATGCTCTATCTCAAAGCGCTGAAACCACATTTCCAAAGATGTTCAATCACATCACTCTCCCTAAAATTGGATGAATAATATTTTTAGTGAAATCAAAAAAATTTGTACCATTAAAAATTAAAATTTATCTTATAATATTATATTCATCCCATCTCTGAATAATGTCTATTTTTTATGTATATGGTATGCATATTATATTAGTGAAATAATACTGGTACGTGATTTAGAAATATATACTGGAGCATGTATAGCTCACTGGTTGAGAGTGTGCCTCACATGCACGAGGTCCCAGGTTCAATTCTAGGTATCTCCTAAAAAAAAATTATATACTGCGGCGAATAAAAAACTTAAAAAAAAATTATAATGGTGCATGAGTGATCAAAAAAGGTCTGGAGAACTTTCAGTTCAGGCCACTTAGAAGAGTAGCTGTCAAAACAACCCTGTTCTATTGCATCAGAATTGCTTCTTAACAGGTCTAAGGCCCAGCAGGCTCCATGACAGGTAGATGAAAGCCATAATAATAGAAAGACCCCACTCCATAGAAAAAGGGAGGGGTACTGAGATAAGAGCTAGGCAGCCAAGATCAGTTCCCTTTTTTGATTTTGTTTTATTGTTGTTTTCAGTAGGGACTTTTTTTTTTTTAACACAATTGATGGAGGTGATTCTACACAGACAGATTTCCTTAAAACAGGATTCCTGAGACATTGACCTTTGCCTCAGCCATTAAAAATATATAACACAGGATTTGCTAACACAACTGTCAACTCATTCATTTATAAAATATGCATTGAGTGGCTAACAATTAGACTCTAGCATTTATAGCTGTGCCACAGGTAAAGCTTTTATCATCCCCCTGGTAAGCTTTAAAACGGTAGACAATATGAGTTGTTTGTTTTAAATAAAACCAATATTGTGATTAATAAAGTTGGTTGATTTTGATTTATTTATTTTTATTTGAATATCTCCTTAAATCACTGGTTCTCAATCAGGAGCAATTTTGCCCTCTCCCTATCCCCTGGGGACATTTGGCAATGTCTGGAGACATTTTTGGTTTTCACAGCTGTGAAGTGGGGATGCCACTGGCACCTAGTGTGTAGAGGTGCTAAATATCCTGTCCTGTGCTGATTACCCTACAATGCACAGGACAACAAAGAATTATCCAGCCCGAAATGTCAACAGCCCTACACTGAGAAGCTCTGCATTGAAGGCCTCTCTACTGATTTCTTGAGTTCAGCAAGAATAATAGTAAATTAGTGCTTCTCAATTGCTTCTTTAGCTTATTCTGTGTTTTCTTTGCTCTCTCTCTCCTACAATCACTCTCTTCATACTAACATACTGTGTTCTGATTACTGTTAAAATATTTGTTCTAATTTCTCCTCCTTATCTAGTATAGTGTAGTATCTATTATATTATCTTAACATTGCTGCTACTTTTCAACCTACTTTATTTGTTAATATAAGGAGATAATAAAAACTGTGGGGACCCATTTAAGAGTAAGAGCCTACTGATAAGCATTTTCACTTAAAACTTATTTTTCTCCACATGAATAAATAAATTCCCAACTTAGTCATCTTCACTGCATTTTTCTCACATACATTTTGTTTTTTCTTCTGCTAAAAAGTGCCAATGCTCTATCTCATTGGATTCGTTTTTTGTTTTTTTTTTAATTTTTGTCACAGGTCTAAGTCCTCATCCACATGCTTTTGTGGAGCTCTGTCTACTTCCATGAAATACCTTGCTTTTCTCCATTCCCCCTAATAGCTTCCCACACAGAAATCCATTCTCTAATTCATTCTCACAATTTAAGAAAAGTTGGGTAAGGCAGAAAAATGTTATTTGCATTGTTCAAAAATTCAGCTTCAGGGAGTAGATTAGTTCAAGTGGTTGAGTACCTGCTTCCCATGTACAAGGTTCCAGGTTCAATCCTGGTATCTCTTTAAAAACAAAAACAAACAAACAAACAAACAAAAAAACGAAAAAAAAACCACTCTCATTGGGAAGCAGATGTAGCTCAGTGGTTGAGCACCTGCTTCCCACATATGAGGTCCTGGATTCAATCCCCAGTACCTCCTCAAAAAAAATTAACCTGCAATGTGAAATTTTGACTTGAGAAGAAAGCAGAAACAAATAAAGGCTACCCTAGATGGAGAAAGATTTAATTTAATGGGATAATAAAGTAACGCTAAGAGAAAACATTTGTAATGAAATACCACAAACCCTGAATTTGGAGCAGATAATATTTCTCAACTAACAAAAAATGGAACTAATATTCCCCAACCTTAAGAAACAATATAGAACCAGGGATATATTGAAATAATCTTGGAGATAGGCAGGTAAAAATATAAACAAATTTTTAAAGAAAGTAACTCTAAAATGTGAAGATTGTTTGGAATATGGCACTGATGATATTAAGCCCTTACAGAGAAAATGTCAAAATAATTGCAAGAACAATTTAGGAAAATATAATGATATAATTATAGAGAAAGCACTTTGAATAAACAACCCCCGTCCCCACATACACAAACATGAAAAACATAGTAGAAAAAAAAAAAGTCAAGGTAAAAAAAGGCACAAAGATTCTTAAACACTGAAATAATAAAATACACAAACAAAAATTGAAGTATGTCAGAGCTGCAAAATTTTCACATTATTAACAGCAGTTCATCAATTCTTTAGGATAATCATAAAATGGAAAAATCAAAGGCTACACATGCTAAAGCAGCATCAAAATAAAATATCATATATATGTATTTGTAGTATAATTTATTTAAGTAATTAATGATAGTTATTTGCTTAATATTTATTAGATGGCAAACTCTATGAAAGGCAGGGAATTTGCTACTTTGTTGTTCAAGTATTCAGCCCAGAATCTAGCACGATGCCTGGCTCATGGACAATTATTTACTATGGATGTTCCAAAGCATAAACTCTAAGCTAGAAGAGGCTTCTAGAAAGAGCTGAACCTTAACTAATGGATAAAATATAAACATGCAATGAACAGAGTAGACATTATAGAGTGGAGGTAAGAGAACAAACAAAAGAAGAAATCATTGTAAAGATGGAGTAGCAGTGAAAATTTCAGTTAGATTACGATACGCTCCTGTAATATTAGTGAGTCAAAGGGGTGCTGATGCAAAGTACCAGAAATCTGTTGGCTTTTATAAAGAATATTTATTTGGGGTAGAATCTTACAGTTACCAGGCCATAAAGATAAGTTACTTCCCTCACCAAAGTCTGTTACCACATGTTGGAGCAAATTAGCTGCCAACATCTGCAGGGGTTCAGGCTTCTCTTCCTCTTAAGGCTCTGTGGTCCCAGCTTCTTCCAATATCAGCTGTAGGTTGGGATAAGTCTCGTCTCTCTCCCAGGGTGCTTCTCTCTGGGCTCAGCTGCTCTGCTCGCTCCACAAGACCAGCTGTAGACTATCAGGAGAATGGCTCATGTCTCTTCCTGGGGCTTCTGCCGTGTCTAATGGAGCTTTCTTTCCTTACTCACTTATCTGCTTCTCTGTGTGTTTACTTGCCAGGGCTCCGATATAAAAAACTCTAATGGTCTCCTCTGCCTTATCATTTTCTCTGTGATTCCCCACCCACTTGGACTTGACATCCTACTAATGTGGCCCAATCAGAGCCCTAGTCATAATTTAATCAAGTAAAAGTGAAACCTCTGAATTCAATACAATCTAAGGGTATCACTAGCCCAGAGGAACAGAGCAGTTTACAAACATAATCAGTATTTCTATTTGGAATTCAGCAATAATATCAAATTGCCTCACTCCACCCTCTGGTTTCCAAAAAGACATTATAATATTCAAAAAACCCTAAAACAGTAACAATGCTAAGTCCAAAGTCATATCACAATCAGTTTAAAGAAATACGGGGCAAAGTCCTGTTTCACTGTAGACCCCTAAAACTTACAAAATAATTTATCTGCTTCCAATACACAAATGGACGGACAAAGGATAAATATTTTCATTACCAAAAGGAGAAATTGGAAGGGAAACATGAGTCATGGGTCCCCTACAGTTCTGTAAACCTGCAGGCATGCTTCATTGGATTTCAAAATCTGAGAGTCATTCTCAAGATGATGGATTCTTCTCCCTGGGGCCACATGAGGACCCACCCTTTCCACAGGCTTGCCCAATGGCCATTTTCTTGGTTCCACCCTCATTAAGCATCTGAGTGGTGACCAAGCTCCAGACCTCACTCTCCAAGAGTATTGGGGAGATAGCCACACTTTACTCAATCTTTGGGTTACAGTCTTAACCCCCCTAGCACAGTGAAGTGAAGACAACATCCTCCCTAACCTTTGGCATACAGGCCCAACCCTCTCAGAGCAATGAGTTGGCAACCTGGCCTTCCCTAATCAATGGGGTCCACCCCTCTCAGACCTGGGGCATTGACCTAAACCTCTTTAATCCCCAGGGAATGTGCTCCACCTTCTCTGTACCCTGGGGTGGCAAAACTCCCTGAAAATCAATGGGAACATCCACCCTCTTCAACTGCTGGGCAAATTCAGCCTCTCTGTACACATGAGTGGGGCTCCTCTCTTGGCCCAAAGAGATGTCTTAATTCCAGGTCTCAGCTTCCCTGATTTTCTTCTTAAAGTTGTTTCCCCTATGATCTCTCCCTTCCATGTCCCTTTTAGTCCAGGCTGACAAGAATTTTGTTCATACAGCTCTCTCAAATAGCTTGTTGGTTTAGTATGCAAGAATCAGGGGTCCGAGCCATCAGACAGTAAGACTTTCCACAAGTCTTTCCTAGATGAATTCATCTTCAATCCTGATTTACAAGTTCCAAGTTTAGTTAAGTCCTCAAAAGGGGCACTATTGCCTGGGAGGTTGACTTCCAGAGGCTTGGAATTTCCCGAATCAGTTTCTGTTTTCTTTGTGCCCAACAGTTCAGTTCTCAGCTTATTTCTCTTGTCTATCATTTTACTATAATCTGCAAAGAGAAGCCAAGCCACATTCTCTGAGGTTTTTTTGGAAAATTCTTCAGCTAAACGTTTAGGCTTACCATTTTCAAATTCTGACTTACATATAACATCAGGAGTCAATCTTGCTAAATTCTCTGCAACTTTGAAACACAGATCACCTTTCCTCCAGTTTCCAATAATAATTTCATCATTTACTGCTAAGGCCTCATAAAACATCTCTTTAGAGTCCATATGCCTATCAACAGTCTCTTCAAAGCAATTTAGGCTTTTTCCATCAAGCATCTCACAATTCCTCCAAAAAACACCCCTTACCCATTTATAACTGTTCCAGTATTTTGGTAATTACAAAAAAACAGCCCCACTCTTGGTACCAAATTCTGTATTAGTCAGCCAAAGGGGTACTGAGGCAAAGTGCCAGAAATCTGTTGGCTTTTATAAAGGGTATTTATTTGGGGTTGAAGCTTACAGTTACCAGGCCATAAAGCATAAGTTACTTCCCTCACAAAAGTCTGTTGTCACATGTTGGAGCAAAATGGCTGCCAACATCTGCAAGGGTCCAGGTTTCCTCTTCTTCTTAAGGCTCCATGGTCCCAGCTTCTTCCAATATCAGCTGTAGGCTGGGATAAGTCTCATCTCTCTCTCTCGGAACTTGTTTCTCTCTGGGCTCAGATACTCTGCTCTCTCCACAAGGCCAGCTGTAGACTATCAGGCTAATAGCTCATGTCTCTTCCTGGGGCCTCTACCATTCTAATGGGGCCTTCTTTCCTTACTCACGGTATCTGCTTCTCTGTGTGTTTACTTCCTTGGGCTCCAATATAAAAAACTCTGTCTCCTCTGCCTTGTCATTTTCTCTGTGAGTCCCTGCTCACAAAGGGGGCGGGAACTCAATGTCCCACTGATATGGCCCAATCAAAGCCCTAGTCATAATTTAATCAAGTAAAAGTGAAACTTCTGAATTCAATACAATCTAAGGTTATCACTAGCCCAGAGGAATAGACCAGTTTACAAACATAATCAGTATTTCTTTTTGGAATTAATCAATAATATCAAACTGCCACAGAAGGTGAAGAAGAATACAAGGAAATAGGATTGTGTAGGTACTTTAGTAGGATATAATCTCTTAAAGGCTACTGAGAGAAAGAAAGACTACTGAAAGGTATGAACTAGTTAATGTTATAAGGTTTGTATTGCCTCCAGGTAAAGACCTGGGATCTAGAGTCAAACACCAGAGCAAAGCAATTTGATTTTGAAACACAAAACTCCTGGAAAGCTCAAACCTGATAACAGTGCAGTTTGGCTCTATGGACAAATTATTCATAATAGAAGAGGACTCACCTAAATGGAGTTACATTAAAGAGTTCTTTGCTTTCAATTTACATATATGTATATAATGATGTACCTCCTGCATTCAAAGATGAAACCACTGGAGTCAAATTGATGGGATATGCATTTATAATTCATTTTCAGTGGTGAGCCTATACTAGTTTATCTTATACTGGTTCATCTCCTCTCTTCTCTACAGATTTGTGATCTGGGAGGTTACATTGTCTTCTTAAATATGAATGTAGACACAAAAGTTCTAAAAGCAACATGAACAAAACTAATTCAATGATATACAAAGAGTATAATGCATCAGAAACAAATTGGTTCCAGGAAAGAAAGTGTAGTTTATTATTTTTAAAAAAAATCAATTGATGCAATTCACCACACTGATTTAAGGTGGAAAGATATCTTATGATAAATTTTATAAAAACTGGGAAAATTTAACACCAATTCATTATTTTTAAAAGTACTAGCAAAGAATGAAAGGGAACTTCCTTAATTTTATAATGAATACCTACTACAAAAAGCTACAGCAAAAATCATACTTAATGGTGATATAGCCAGAACTTTTCCCCATGCTATTGAAATGAGACAAGAAGGCCCACTCTTACCGCTTCTACTAACAATTACACTAAAGTTCCTAACCAGTCTGATAAGGTTATAAAAAATGAAAGAAATAAGAAAGAAGGAAATGAATATAAGTTGGAAAGAAATAAATAAAACTATTACTTGTAAACATCATGATTGTGTATGAAGGAAATAAAGAAAATGTGAAAAAATACAGAAAATTATTACAATTAATAAATCTGTTTAGAAGTTTGCTGTATGCATGGCCAATATACAGTAACAATTTCTGTGCACTTCTCACCCAATTATTGGCAATTTGTATATCCTTTATTGTGTTCTGTCTGCCCAAGTCTAATGCCCATTTTTAAAAATGTTTTCTGTATTTTTCTTATTGTTTGTAGCAGGCTTTTTAAAAAAAATCTATTCTGAATATAGGTCTTTTGTCAATTATGTAGTCTAATTTATCAGTTGTAACTGTTTATGAAATTTTTCTTACTTCCAAATCATGAAGATATTCTCCTTTGTTTTCCTAAAGGCTTTATTATTATAGGATTCAAATTAAGTTCTACAAACCAGGTTAAGATGATTTTTGAGTGTAGTATAAGGTAGGGATTAAGATAATTTTTTTTCCTGTGAATATTATCGCTGTCCTGATTTTGTGATAATCAGGGTAGGCTAAACATTTGCTATATTAGAAACCATGCATGTGTCCCCAGACCTAGTTTTTCTCCCTAGGTCTGACTTTCAGAATGCTTGTGATAAACTAAGCCTGATTTATTATATGACCATCCTGTATGGGAAATGACTGTAACTCTAGGTATCTTTGGTCAACCTTAAGAGATATAGCAGGGAGATGGATGTGGCTCAAATGGTTGGACATCTGTCTCCCATATGGAGGGACATGGGTTCGATCCCCAGGACCTCCCAGTAAAAATTTAAAAAAGAAAAATATAGAAGGCACGTAGGCCACCAGGCCCCGTGCATGGTTGTGCCATCAGGCCCCACAAGTGAGTGAGCCCCCAGGCCCCACACATGGGTGTGCCACCAGGCCCCACACGTGGGTGCACCGCCAGGCCCCATGATCAGGTGCACCGTCAGACCCTGTCCACGAGTGAGCTGCCAGGCTCCGTGCATGGGTAAGCCATTAGGCCCCTCAAGCCACGTAGCAAGATGATGACGTAACAGGAGAGTGACACAAGGGAGAACCAAGACGAGATGCCCCAAAAAACCTGGAACTAAGGTGGCGCAGGTGGTAGGACGCTTCTCTTCCACATTGGAGGTTCCGAGGATCGAATCCCAGTGAAGATAGGAGGAGAAGGATGAGAAGAGAGGGCAGGAAACGGACACAGAGTTGCCCAGTGAATGGACACAGAAACAGCAAAAATGGGGGCAGGGGAGTAAAAATGGATAAAAGTAAATAAATAAACAAATAAATCTTTGGAGAAAAAAAGTATAGGGGAATAAGATACAGACTATAGTTTGTAGTAATAATTTGATGATGCTCTTTCATAATTTGTTAAAAAATGTTTCAGAACAATGCAAAGTATTTGTGTGTGGGAGCCCTGTATGATGTTATACATGTTTGTTTTGTAAGTTCACAATGTTTACTGAACACTTATAGTTTATGTATGTTCATGTATGAATGATATATTTCAATAAATTGTTTAAAAAAATTTTTTTAAAGATTATTTTTTCCTACTTGGCTTAACTAATTACCCAGCAACAATTATTAGAACAATAGTAAAACCAGGAAATTGACATTGGTACAATCCCCTAAACATATTCAGATTCCACCAGCTTTATAACGCACTCATTTATAGCTGTGTGTGTGTAGTGTGTGTGTAACTTTATGTAATTTCACCTTGTGTATACAATTGAGTATCCACCACCACAATCAATATAGAGAACTGGTCCACCACCACTGGGCTCCCTTGTGCTGCCATTTTATGGGTACATATACTCAACTCTTTCATCTCTAACCTCTTACAACCACCTAAATGTACTCCATCTCTACGATTTTATTTGATTAATGTTATATAAATGGAATCATAAGGTATGTAAAACATTTTGAGTTTGGCATTTTTCACTCTGAATAATTCCCTTGAGATCTACCCAAGTTGTTGCATGTATCAATAGTTCATTCCTTTTTATTACTGAGGAGTATTCTATGGTAAAGTTGTACCACACTTTGTTTAACCCTTTACCTATTGAAGGACATTTGAGAGCTTCCAGTTTTTTATTTTTTGAATAAAGTTGCTATAAACATTTATGTACAGGTTTATTGTGTGTGTGTGAACATAAGCTGTTATTACTCTGCACCCAAAAATGCCTTATACATTTCTTTCAATCATACACAGAACATTCAAAAAAGATGGATTTTATAATAGGCTACAAAACAATATCAATAAATTTTAAATTATTGAAATCATAAAAAGCTCTCTGACTACAGTGGAATTGAATTTGAAATTGATATTTGAAAAGAATATTGGGAAAGCCACAAAAATGTTGAAATTGAACTTCTAAATAACATATGGGTAAAATATGAGATCACAAGAAACTTTAAAAAATATTGTGAACTTGATAATACTAGTTTGGTGATTTGGTGGAGGGACTCATGTGACTTAATAACAGGTTTTATTTGTGACTTATATTTATTACAGCAATTTATACAGTGCAGGAGCAACAGGAAAAAGATATCCGAAGCAAGGGCTAGAGAGCGCAGGTACAGCCACTTATCAATATTTATGAAAAAACTATCAGCATCCTAAAAATGCAAGGGAGCTTCCTCAATCTAACAAATGGCATTTATAAAATACCTATTTCTAAGAACATACTTAATGTTGAAAGGCTGAACACTTCCCATTTAAGATTCCAAACAATATTCTATCCATCCTAGTACTAGAGGTCCTAGTCAATGCAACCAGACAAGAAAAAAAAAATGGCATACTGATTGGAAAGAAAGAAATAAAAGTATTTTTATACACAGATGAGATGGATCATGTATGTAGAAAATCCTTAGGAATCTACAAAAATTCTACTAGAACTAATATATGATTTTAGCATAGCTTCAAAAATAAATTGTATTTCTGTACACAAGTAAATATAGTTGTAAAATGAATTTTAAAGCACTATTATTCATAATAGCATCAAAAATACTGAAAGCAAAAGCAGCCAGACAAAGAGAAATGAATTAACAGCTATCCAAACTGCTACACATCACAGGAGAGATGAAAACAAAATTCCCCTCTGAGGGCTCTGGAAGTTGAATATAAGCAGGCAGCTTTTGGAGAGGAGTTGAAACTTGGCGCAGCACAAGTACAGGTAGGGTTCTCATTTTTATGCCTTTGCCCTGAGCATGTCTTCAGACGCAACTAGAGAAGTCATAAAAAGGAACCTGGCACAATCAGGGCCTTGAAAGCATGAGGGAGAAAGCCAGGAAATAAAAAGACAGAGAAGGTGCGAATATTCTCGCTAACCTGATTTTGTGATAATCAGAGTAGGCTAAACATTTGCAATATTAGAAACCACGCATGTGTCCCTAGACCTAGTTTTTATCCCTAGGTCTGGTTTTTAGAATGCTGATGATAAACTAAGCCTGATTTATTATATGACCATCCTGTATGGGCAAAGACTGTAACTTTGAGTATATTTGGTAAACCTTAAGAGACATAGCAGGGGGACAGATGTGGCTCGGGTGGTTAAGCATCTGTCTACCATATGGAGGGATCTGGGTTTGGTCACCAGGACCTCCCAGTAAAAATTAAAAAAGAAGGCTATAGAGGGCACGTGGGCCACCGGGCCCCATGTGTGGGTGCACCGCCAGGCCCTGTGCACAGATGAGCCACCAGGCCCTGCGAGCAGGTGAGCCATCAGGCACCGTCCATGGGCGTGCCATAAGACCCCTTGCATGGGTGCACTGCCAGGCCCTATGAGCGGGTGAGCCATCAGGGCCTGTGCACGGGTACGCCGCCAGGCCCCGCAAGCAGGTGAGCTGCCAGGCCCCGCACATAGGTGCGCTACCAGGCCCCACGCGTGGGTGTGCATCCAGGCCCCGCTAATGGGTCAGCCACCAGGCCCTGTGTGCAGGTGCGCCGCCAGGCCCCGCGAGCTATGCAGCAACATGATGATGTATCAGGAGAGTGACAGAAGGGAGAGCCAAGACAAGATGCACCAAAAATACAGGAACTAAGGTGGCGCAGGTGGTAGGACGCCTTTCTCCCACATCGGAGATGCCGAGGATCGAATCCCAGTGAAGACAGGAGGAGAAGGATGAGAAGAGAGGGCAGGAAACAGACACAGAGAGTTACCCAGTGAATGGACACAAAAACAGCAAAAAAGGGTGTGTGTGTTAAAATGGATAAAAGTAAATAAAAAAATAAATACATCCTTAAAAAAAAGTATAGGGGAGGAAGATACAGACTATAGTTGGTAGCAATACTTTTACGATGCTCTTTCATGATTTGTTAACAAATGTTTCACAACAGTGCAGGGTGTTTGGGCGGGGGCAGGGTGATGTGTGGGAGCCCTGTATGATGTTATGCATGTTTGTTTTGTAAGTTCATGATGTTTACTGAACAATTATAGTTTATGTATGTTCATGCATGAATGATATACTTCAATAAAATGTATAAAAATAAAAAAAAAAGTCAGAGAATGGGAACCCAAACTTTCTGTATAAACTCTGCCCAGTTAAGTGCAAGACAAACTGAGAACCTAGGTAAGGAAAAAAGAACTGAACTGACATCTGAGCTGTCACCCACGACATGCAAGACTGGGTTTGTTATGTGAGTTTAAACAGGTATTTGCTCCTAATACAAAAATATTAACACATTTATAAATAATATAACCAAGTCCAGAGTCACCCGCACATACATTTACAGTGTCCTGTAAACTGTGATTCATTTTCAAGGGAAAAGAAAATTAACAGAGGCCAACCCCAAAAAGATCCAGATGTTGCAATCATCAGACTAGGATAATAAATCAATTAGTGCAGCTATGCTCAACAGGGTAAAGGAAAAATATACCAGCAGTAAACAAAAAATAGGAAACCTCAGCAGAGAAACAGAAAATATAAAGAAAAGAACCAAATGGAAATTTTATGACTAAAGGGTACACTATCTGGGCTTAATAGCATAACGGAGATAACAAAAGAAAGAAACGGTACTCTAGTATAGATCAATGAAATTATCTAATATGAAAAAGGGGGGAAATATTGAAAAAAAAATAAACAGAGACTCATGGACATATACAACACCACCAAATTATCTAAAATATGTGTACTTGGAGTTCCAGGAAGAAGAAGATAGATAGGAGCAGAAAACTGTTTGAAGGAATAATGGCCAAAGTATTTACTAAATTTGGTGAAAAACATAAACTTACACATTCAAAATACAAAGTGAAATTAGAACATAATAAATACAAAACAAAAACCCACATCAAGGCACATCTTAGCCAAATTGCCAAAATCTAAAGATAAAGAGAAAATCCTGAAAGCAGAGAGAATAAAAGACACATTATATACAGGGGAACAGTTATAGAATGACAGCAAACCTTCTCCCATAAGCTATAAATGTGTATGCTCCTAATAACAGAACTTCAAAATACATAAGTAACCTCAATGAAGGGATGATAGGAAAAAAGGAATAAAACTCTCAACTGAGACTTCTACATCCACAAAAATATCCTTAAGAATAAAAGTAAAACAAAAGTAGTTTAGATAAATTAAAATTAAAAGAATCATTGCCACCAGACCTGCAAAACAAGCCATGCTAAGGGAAATGATACCCAGAGGGAACTCAGATCTTTATGAACGAATGAAAAGCATTGGAAAAAGGTAGATATCTGAGTAAATATAAATGACTATTTCCCTCTTAACATCTTCAAGGAACATATTATTGTTTAAAGCAAAAGTGCAACATTGCCTTGCAGGTTTACAATGTACATAGAAATAATACACAAGGCAACTTTAGCTTAAAGAATTGTGGGCATACGGGTAACTGGTTCTATCACCATTAGATAGTTTCTACTTTTTATGAGAACAATATTAACTGTAAATGGACTGTGAAAAGTTAAGGATGTATGTTTTATTCCTTGGATCAATCACCAAAACAATAATGAAAACAGTATATCTAAAAAGCCAATAAATAAAATAGTATTCTCAAATATTCAAATAAGCCAAAGGAAGAGGAACAAAAATCAGTGGGAACAAACAGAAAATAAATAATAAAATAGTTCACCTAAATCCAATTTTATCAGGGTTTAGGTTAACTGCTGGTGAACTAAATACACCAAATGAAAGGCACAGGTCATCAGAATAGATTTAAAAAGCAGGACTCAAATAAATGCTGTTTACAAGAAACTTTACATATAAAGACAGACAACTTGAAAATAAATAAATGGGAAAAAATGTATCATGCAAATTAGTAGCAAGCATAAGAAAATAGGAGTGGCTCTCATAATGTCAGATAAAATCATCTTCAAGACAAAGAGAGTTATTAATGATTAAAAGGAATATTTCATAATGATGAAAGCATTCATTCATCAGAAATTTGTAGCAGTAATATGCACACTCTCAATAACAGAGCCACAGTTCACATGAAACAAACATGGCATGAAGCTAAAAGGGAGAAATAGATAATTTCAAAAATATAGTAAGAAATATTAACACTCTTTTAGAATAGTAGAAAACAAAAAAAAAAACTTCACAAAATTAAGTGAAGGCAAAGAGGAGCTGAACAATATTATCAATAACCTTGACCAAACTGATAATTAAAGGATTATTGTAAAACAGTAAACAAGTCAGTGTGGTGTTGGTGAAAGGTTAGACATACCAATTGGTGGAACAGAATAAAAAGTCTAGAAATTAACTGACACATTTAGGCCAATTGGTTTTGTTTTTTTTTGGTAAAAGTTCCAGGGTAATTCAATAATCTTTGGAACAATGGTTCTGAAACAACTATGTATATTTGGAAAAAAAAAAATCAACCTTTATATCACAACATACACAAAAATTAACTCAAACAAATGAGTTAAATTCTAACTGAAAAGTAAATCAACAGTCCATTGATATTTTTGGCATTTAATCCTTCATCTAAAAGCTAGAAAATAAAGCCATAGTATAAGTAGGCTGCAGAGGTGAAATCTGTTAGTCTAAGTAATTCTCTTAACTAAACTTGCATTTGAAAGACTGAGCTGTGAGTTTTATTTCACTTTCTATTGTATTTGCATTATTTCATACAATCAGGATCCACTCATAGCTTAAATGTTAATGGTTAAAGTTAATGTAATACATATTCTGGGTCAAAAACTGTAATAAAACTGACTTTAATTTTAGATTTCATAAGGTAATTAGAGGGCCTAAATTCAAATTTACCTGTATCTTCCTAATCTCTTACATATACCTTCCAAAATATTCCCCCAAATTTGTGCTGAACTTGTAGCTCTAGCACAGATTTATTAGAATTTCCAAACATTCTCTGATTTTCACAGTATTATGAGTTTTTAAAAATACCTCCAGGTCATGGTCCTTTGTTGGCCTCCTTCAGCTGCTTCCTCTTTAGAATATGAATCAGGAAGTTCATAATTATAAATTGAATAATTCTCAGCATGTCCTTTAATTACTTGAACTAAATTTGTTGTAATTTCAGATGCATTAAAATATGAGTATCCCTTGAAATTTTCAGAACTTATTTTGAAATTATGCTTAAATTCTAATCCAACAAGGGCGTTCATTTTTACTTCAAGCCTTGACTATAAACTATGGGCTGGATACTGTGCTTAAATACGAATAAGTACTTAAAATACAAATAGTCGATATTTATATAGCACCTTACAAAATGTCATCCTGGGACTGAAAAAGATATGATTCAGCAAGTCTTACACTAAAATGTTAAGGATGTTTCAGGTGAAAAGAAATCATAGGGTTTGAGAAAGGGAGGTAAGCTCTTGGACAATTCTGTAAATATGGAAGAAACTTAGAATACATTTTCACCTCCAAATTTCAGAATCTGGGGTCTGTTTCTTACTATCTATTGTGTTGGGGACCTTCATCTTTAGAAGTCTGGTTGAGAAAGAAAGTTATGATATTTTCTCTCTCTCCTGAGAAAGTAAATTAAATAAGTGGATAAATGAGTGAATGAATAAACAAATAAAATTGCTAATCCTTGACAAGAATAGTAAAATAGTCTGAAAGTCAAGTACAGTTTGTATACTCCCTAAATGACAACTGACAGATGACCCCTAATATGTATTTTGATAGCCAAATGGGCCATAGTATCTATGGTCCACTCCTAACTGCTTCTCATGGAGACCCAGAGGAAGCATAGATTATCATTCCTCCTCTAATAAAGAGACACAGGGGCAGAAATCAGTGACTTGTGCTAAGCGACCCAATACACTAGTGGTAAAGCTGAGCACATACCCAACCTAGTGCGTCTGCTCTAACTCACAAACGTACTTCACTGTAATGCTCTCTGTAGGATCAGGCAGACACAGGCATAAGATAACTTATTTCTGCACGACCTCACCTTCTTAAGTTTTCACTTGCCCCTGGGTTTATAAAGAGCGACATAGCAGAAGAAGGACCGACCTTGTTATAAACAGGTTGTAGCATTTATATATGGAATGTATGAGGTTAAATTTACTTTGAATCCAACAATATCCAGAGGAGTTGCTAGTTCCCTTGATACAAAAACAGGTCTCAACAAACTGAAAAACAAACTCTGGGATCTGCATGTGAAAGGTTGAAAGAGAGGATAGTAAAATAGGATGGCCCTTTGAGCATATCATTCTGGTGCCTGTCAGACGCTTAGCATCTTTTTAAGAAAGGTCTCTTAACACTTTCATGATGATGGTCTCTTTAAGCTTTTCCAAAGCAGGAATATATGTTTTATTGGGAGACAATGTAACCATAATGTGGAGTTATGTTACTTGCTTTAAAAATCTGTCTTGGCTTCTGTCTTTTAAGATTTTCAAATTAACAAAGGATTTGGGCTTATATCACCATACTGTTGTAAAGAATATCAAGTCCCATTAATTTATTCTTTCTGCTTTAAAAACCCTCTATACCAGCAGGAAGGTTATATGCGTGTATATCTTAAAATATTCATATCATGCTAACAAGATATCACTCTGTATATTATTTCCCCTGAAAAGTTTTATTTTATTTTTATTACAGGCTTTTCTCCCATTTTAAACAAATTCTTATTTTAGCTGTTTGCCTGCTTTTCCTTGACACTTTATATTTTCCTATTCTTTCTTTTCATTTTTTCATACTTGTTTTGTGATTTGTCTAAATATATTGCTTCAAAGCTATAATACATTATGCATAATAGGGATAATATTTTAAAATATTTTCAGATCTATTTCCATATGCTATGAATCTTGTCATTCTAGAGGCTTCTGTCTCCCCACCCTCTATTCCCTTTGAAGAAATGGCTTTCTGTGCTTCAGTGAGTACTCTCTAAAACAAGAAAGTTATTTTTCAGCTTTGACTGTCAAATGAGATATTTTGTGTGTGTTTTTTTACTTGTTGATATTTAAATTGGCAGTAAGACAATAATAAGCTTGGAAACCTGGCTTTGTCAAGAGACTAGGGATTTTCTAAATTCTTTAGCATATCAGAACTAAGCCTGGCAGTCTCAGATAATACAAGTACGTCCATCAGTATAGAAAAGCTTCCTTATTTTCTCAAGACAACGGGTGCTGGTAGCTTGCTGCACTAGGGCAGGAGAGACTATAACAGAGAAGGCTGCAAAGTTCAAACCTGCCCTCTCTTGTCCAGAGTACAGGAAGATAAAAGGAGGAGAGGCATAGAGTGGCATGAGAATT
>JAQZBX010029661.1:10701-27354 GCA_029593785.1 Cabassous unicinctus | reverse complement strand
ATTTTAATAGTGGCCATTCTGATAGGTGTGAAATGATATCTCATTGTAGTTTTGATTTGCATTTCCCTAATTGTATTAGTCAGCCAAAGGGGTGCTGATGCAAAATACCAGAAATTGGTTGGTCTTTATAAAGGGTATTTATTTGGGGTAGAAGTCCACAGTTACCAGGCCATAAAGCGTAAACTTCTTCCCTCACCGAAGTCCATTGCCACGTGTTAGAGTAAGACAGCTGCCGACGTTTGCCAGGGTTCAGGCTTCTTGGGTTTCTCTCTTCAGGGGGCTGCATTTCTCTCCAGGCTTAGCTCCTCTGTTTCCTCCACAAGGTCAGCTGTAGACTATGAGGCTTTCTAGGCTTTGCTTCTCTCCACGAGGCCAGCTGTGAGCTCTCAGGCGAATGGCTCATCTCTGTCCCAGGGCCTTCTCTCCTTCCTCACCAGAACTCCAACATCAAAACTGCTCCAACACTGTCCTTTGCCATGTCTTTTATCTTCGATTCCCCCACCCACCGAGGGGTGGGGCTCAGCACTCTACTGATGTGGCCCAGTTAACGCCCTAATCATAACTTAATCATGCCCAGATTAGCAGACTAGTTTACAAGCCTGATCTAATGTCTATTTTTGGAATTCATAATTACATCAAACTGCCCAACTATTACACTAATCATTAGTGATGTTGAGCATTTCTTCATGTGTTTTTTTGCCATTTGTATTTCTTCTTTGGGCAAATGTCTGTTCAAGTGTTTTGCCCATTTTTTAATTGGGTCATTTGTCTTTTTATTGTTGAGTTGTAACATCTCTTTATATATCCTTGATATTAAACCCTTATCGGATATATGATTTCCAAATATTTTCTCCCATTGAGTTGGCTGCCTTTTTACCCTTTTGACAAAGTCCTGTGAGGTGCAAAAGTGTTTAATTTTGAGGAGATCCCGTTTATCAGTTTTTTCTTTTGTTGCATTGCTTTGAGTATAAGGTCCAAGAAACCACTACCTACTACAAGGTCTTGAAGATGTTTCCCTACATTTTCTTCTAGTAGTTTTATGGTCCCGGCTTTTATATTTAGGTCTTTGATCCATTTTGAGTTGATTCTTGTATAGAGGGTGAGAATAGGGGGTCCTCTTTCATTCTTTTGATTATAGATATCCAGTTCTCCCAACACCATTTGTTGAAGAGACTGTTTTGTCTCTTTGTCTCTTACCTTAACTTGGTAAGTTTGTCAAAAAGCAGTTTACTGTATAGCTGAGGGTTTATTTCTGGATTCTCAGTTTTATTCCACTGATCGATGTGTCTGTCTTTATGCCAGTACCATGCTGTTTTGACCACTGTAGCTTTGTAATATGTTTCAAGGTTAGGCAGTGAAATTCCTCCCACTTTGCTTTTCTTTTTTAGAATGCTTTTGGCTATTTGGGTGTACTTTCCCTTCCAAATGAATTTGTTAATTGCCTTTTCTAATTCTGTAAAGTAAGCTATTGGGATTTTGATTGGTATTGCATTGAATCTGTAAATCAATTTGGGTAAGATTGACATCTTCACAATATTTATTTCTTCCAATCCATGAACATGGAATGTCTTTCCATTTGTTTAGGTCTTTTTAAATTTCTTTTAGCTTTGTTTTGTAGTTTTCTTTATATAGGGCCTGTATTTCTTTGGTTAAATTAACTCCTAGGTATTTGAGTCTTTTTGTTGCTATTCAAAATGGATTTTTGATCAAAATGATTTCCTCCTCAGATTGTTCAGTACTAGTGTACAAAAACATTACTGATTTTTGCCATGTTGATCTTGTATCCTGCCACTTTGCTGAGCTCATTTATTAGCTCAAGTAGCTTTGTTGTAGATACTTCAGATTTTCTAAGTACAGGATCATGTCATCTGTGAATAGTGGGAGTTCTACTTCCTCATTTCCTTTTTGGATGCCTTTAATTTTTTTCCCTTGTCTAATTGCCCTAGCTAGAACTTCTAGTACAGTATTGAATAACAGTGGTGACAGTGGGCATCCTTGTCTTGTTCCCCATCTTAGAGGGAAAGCTTTCAACCTTTCCCCATTGAGTATGATGTTGGCTGTGGGTTTTTCATATGTGCCTTTTATCATATTGAGGAATTTTCCTTCCATTCCTATCTTTTGAAGTGTTTTTATCAGAAAAGAATGCTGGATTTTGTTAAATGCCTTTTCTGCATTGATTAAGATTATCATGTGGTTTTTTTCTTTCAATTTGTTACTGTGGTGTATTATGTTGATTGATTTTCTTATGTTGAACCAGCCTTGCATACCAGAAATAAATCTCACTTCGTCGTGATATGTAAGTCTTTTGATATGCTGTTGGATTCGATTTGCAAGTATTTTGTTGAGAATTTTTGCATCTATGTTCATTAGAGAGATTGGTCTGTAATTTTCTTTTCTTGTAGTGTCTATCTGGCTTTGGTATTATGGTGATGTTGACTTCATAAAATGTGTTGGGTAATTTTCCCTCCTCTTCAATTTTTTTGTAAGAGTTTAAACAGGATTGATGTTAATTCTTTTCAAAATTCTTGGTAGAATTCACCTGTGAACCATCTGGTCCTGAACTTTTTTTGGCTGGGAGATTTTTGATGATGAATTCAATCTCTTTAAATGTGATTGGTTTGTTAAGTTCTTGTATTTCTTGTAGCATCAATGTAGGTTGGTTGTGCATTTCTAGGAATTTGTCCATTTCATCTAGGTTGTCTAGTTTATTGGCATACAGTTTCTCATAATATCCTCTTATGATTCTTTTTATTTCTCTGGGGTCAGTTGTAACTTCCCCCCTTTCATTTCTGATTGTATTTATTTGCATCTTCTCTCTTTTTTTCTTTGTTAGTCTAGCTAGAAGTTTGTCAATTTTATTGCTCTTCTCAAAAACCAGCTTTTGGTTTTGTTGATTTTCTCTCTTGTTTTTTTGTTCTCAATTTCATTTATTTCTGCTCTAATCTTTATTCTTTCTTTCCTTCTGCTTACTTTGGGATTGGTTTGCTGTTCTTTTTCTAGTTTCTTTAGTTGTTCTTTAAGTTTAGTTCTTTTTTCTTTTTTCATATAGGCATTTAGGGGTCTAACTTTCCCTCTCAAGGCTGCCTTCACCATATCCCATAAGTTTTGATTAGTTGTGTTTTCATTTTCATTTGTCTCAATATATTTACTTATTTCACTTGCAATTTCTTCTTTAACTCACTTGATTATTTAGGAGTATGTTGCCATCCTCCACACATTTGCGAATTTACTTTTTTACTGTCTATTATTGATTTCCAGTTTCTTTCCCTTATGATCTGAGAAGGTGCTTTGTATAATTTCATCTTTTTATATTTATTGAGAGCTGCATTGTGCCCTAACATGTGGTCTATCCTGGAGAAAGATCCATGGGCACTTGAGAAGAATGTATAACCCACTGAATTTGGATGCAGTGTTCTATATATGTGTGTTAGGTCTAACTCATTTATCATATTCAAGTTCTCTGTTTCCTTGTTGATCTTCTGTCTAGTTGTTCTATCTAATGATGTGAGTGGGATGTTGAAGTCTTCAACGATTATTGTAGAGATGTCTGTTTCTCTCTTCAGTTTCCCCAGAGTTTGTCTTATGTATTTTGGTACACCTTGGTTAGGTAGATAGATATTTATGACTGTTACATCTTCCTGGTGGATTGTCCCTTTTATTAATATATAATGGCCTTCTGTATCTCTTAACTTTTTTTGCATTTAAAGTCTGATTTTTTCTGATATTAGTATAGCTACTCCTGCTCCTTTTTGGTTGCTATTCGCATGGAGTATATTTTTCCAGCCTTTCACTTTCAGCTGTTTTGTATCCTTGGGTCTAAGGTGAGTTTCTTGTAAACAGCATATGGATGGCTCCTGTTTTTTTAATCCATTCTGTCTGCCTGTATCTTTTGATTAGGGAGTTTAATCCATTCACATTCAATGATATTACTGTAAATGTACTATTTACTTCCACCATTTTATTCTTTGTTTTTCATATGTCGTATCATATTTTTGTCTGTCTTTTTACTGTTTTGGTTATGTTTTCTGCCATTCTCTCTTCTATACTCTCCTCCAAGCCTCTCTCTCCTGTCTTTTTCTTTCAGGTTCTAAGGCTTCCTTTAATATTTCCTGCAAAGGTGGATTCTATTTTGCACACTCTCTTAGTTTCTGTTTGTTTGTGAATATTTTATATTCACCTTCATATTTGAAGGACAATTTTGCTGGATAAAGAATTCTTGGTTGACAGTGTTTCAGTACCCTAATTGTATCATACCACTGTCTTCTCACCTCCATGGTTTCTGAAGAGAAATCTGCACCAAGTTTTACTGGACATCTGTTATACATGATGGTTTGCTTCTCCCTTGCTGCTCTGAGAATTTTCTCTTTATCTTTGAGATTTGACATTCTGAGTAGTATGTTTCTTGGAGTAGGTCTATTCCGGTTTATTCTGATAAGGGTACAGTACACTTCTTAGACATGTAAGTTCATTTCTTTTGTGAGAGTTGGGAAATTTTCAGCTATTATTTCCTCAAATACTCTTTCTGCCCCTTTTCCCTTCTCTTCTCCTTCTGGAACTCCCATGACATGTATGTTATTGCGTTTCATGTTGTCATTCAACTCTGTGAGCCCCTGCTCAATTTTTCCCATTCTTTTCTCTCTCTGTTCTTTCCTTTCTTCAGTTTTAGCTGTTCTGTCTTCAGTATCACTTATTCTTTCTTCTATCATTTTGAGTTTGCTGTTGTATGCCTAATGTGTTTTTTTTTTTTTTAATCATATCATCTTTATTATTTTTTTAAAGAGATAAGTAGATTACATAAATTTTACACAAAAATATAGGGATTCCCATATGCCCCCCTCCCCACACCTCCCACACCGTCCCTCATAAACATCCTTCCTTAGTGTGGCACATTCACTGCAGTTGATAAACGCATCTTGGGGCTTTGCCATTTAGCACAGACCATAGTTCATGTTGTAATCCATACTCTCCCACACAGCTCTGCACATTATGTGATGTTATAAAATGGCCTATACCTGTTTTTGCAGCGTCACTCAGGGCAATTCCCAAGTCCCGAAAAAGCCCCCGTATTATAACTGTTTTTCCCTCTCCCTGCCTGCAGATGCTCCAGTAGCCCCTGGCTCCACATCAATGTTGTAATTTCTTCCATTGCTAGAATCATAATATGTCTACAGTAGCATACCAGTAAGTCCACTCTAGTCCATAGCTCTTCCTCCAATCCCAAGGATTCTGGGATGGTGACATCAACTCCACCTCCAATTGAGAGGGGCTTATATCCCATGGGGATCATGGATGGGACTATCCTGGCTGCAGCTGCAGACTCCATTCCCTGGGATGGCCGTTGTCCATCATCATCTCCCTGCTAGTTGTTCTGGGTGAGTCCAACGAACTGTAGAGTAGGTGTTGCAACTCCGTCGAGGTTCCGGGCCCAGCTGGCACATGGACAGCCCAAAGACTCAAGTCTCTGGATGTACACCTACAAACTCCAGCACCAAATATAGGTTTAAATAGAAGGGACAGATAAGCCATGTGCAGGGAAGACATAACTGAGTCCAACTCTGTCACCCTCAGGAGCACAAACTGCAAAGTTGGGCCCACTGGCAAGGCACCAAACTCTGGAGCTGTCCACCTGCCCATAGGACCTGGGTGTTTCCAGAGCCTTCAGGAGCCTTACTATTTGGGGTAGTATCTACTTTGGAAGTCTATGAGATCCTGCTGAGATGTGTATAAGCGTTACCTCTGGAATGACCTCCCGACTCACTTTGAAGTCTCTTAGCCATGTAAACTCATTTGTCGTTACCTTTTCCCCCTTTTATTCAAGGTCTTTTTCCAGTTGCATTGCTAGTCGGTACTGGGTAGCAATCCCTTGGGGCCAGGGAGACTCATCCCCGGGAGTCATGTCCCATACTGGGGGGAAGGTAATTCATTCATATGCTGAGTTTGGCTTAGAGAAAGGCCACATTTGAGCAACAATGAGGCTCTCAGGAGGCAACCCTTAGGCACCCCATAACAATAGGCTAAGTTTCCATATCAAGAGCAAAGGCTCATAAGCCTAGTCGTCAATATCAAGGGCCCATCAGTGGATCATTCTCCTTCACCAGTCACTGCCCCTGTACTTGGGGGACTGTTGCTTCTCCCTTAGATAATGTGGCAGAGCTCCCCAGGATGGGAATTCAGTATTCACTCAGTTACTGTGTGAGTCTCCACCCATTGTGACAGTGCCCATGAACATTTGAACATTTTTACATACCTTATATGTATGCTCAGGTGATTACTTTTCTGTTCAGAATTTCAAATTTTTCTTTGTGCTTGCTCAATATCTTGTGATGTCATTTATCTCTTTAACCGTATTGTCCCCCAACTCATTAACTGATTTTGGAAATTTTTACGCATCTCGCTGATCAGTTCTCTCAAATTCTGCGTCTCTTCTGGGGCTTTGATATATTCCTTTTCTTGGGTCGTGTTTTCTCTTTTCTTAGTATGGTTTGGAATTTTTTACTGATGTCCGGCATCTGATTAGGATGTAGTTTACACAGATGCTCAATTTCTTTCTCTTTTGTAGGGATTTAGTGGCAGGAGGCTGTGTGTTACCATTGCTCTTTGATTCTTGCCTCGACTTGAATTGTTAGGATTGTCCCTGCTGATTGCTCAAAACTGAGTTATTTGCTTTTGAATAATGGGGAATGGGATAAGGAGACAGTGTTAAAAACTGTCAGGTGAGAGCCAGTGTAGCTCAAGTGGCTGAGTGCTGGCATACTACACTTAAGGTCCTGGGTTCAGTCCCCAACCCCGGTAACTTAAAAAAAAACAACCCCAAAAAACCTGGCAGGTTAATTAATTATGTTGCAGTTTCTCAAAGGTGGAAGAATGGTATTGAATGAATGTGACAGCAAAAAGGGTAAGGAAGACAGAAAGTAGCTGAATTTACTGTACAATATGCAATAGTCACTATCATTTTAAACTAAATTCCAAGAAAACAGCATGATATCTAATGTATACAAGTCTATGAAGGGACATCTGGGAAGATGGCGGACTAGAAAGACACAGGACTCTCTTCTCCAGATAAATAGCTAGAAGACAGGCTGAAAAAGCCTAGAAAAAGATCTAGGGTTTAGGACACAGGTGAAAGCTGCACACCGCCCAGAGGAGAGAAGGACAAAAGGAGGGAAATAATAATGACAGAACTGTGAGTTGAAACCAGTGGCTGCCACTCCCGGTACCATCCCCCACACTAAAGACACTTCAGAATTCTCAGATCTCTGGGCGTGTTGCTACAGACAAAGGGGGCTCCAGGGATCTACCACTCCAGAAAAGGGGAGAGAGAGGGACACAGCCTAAGGGTGACTCCGCTTTTGACTCAGATGCAGACACTAACTCAGATTCTAACTCTCAAATCAGGTTCATCTTGCCTTCCTGAAATGCCTCTGAGTGAGATATTCTGGATAAATCCATTTTCTTATAAAAATGTTTCTGTATAAACAGCCTCACTTACTACTTTAGGCACTTTAAAAATGCTAATACCAAACCTGATTTCCACCATTTTTATTAGAGAAGAACACCTTTTGATCAGCTGGCCAGTAATTGATTCTGAAGGGGATGATGGTAGCTCACCTCTTGTCCATGTGAGGACTGAGAGGTCCTGCCATTGCTGGAAGTCTTGGCCAGAAAATCAAGACCTAGCTTTTGAAAGCCTGAGAAAATTAATCCTTTACATAGAACAAAATGTCAAGTATACACCATATTTTATTTGGCTTTTTATGAAGCAAGGGCTAGTTAGGTATAGAGTGTTAGCTTGTAGTGTTTGTACCTACTGTTAACAATATATAAGTTGTATGTTGAGGGTAAGTTACACATACTTCTGAAAATAAAACTCATGAGAGTCATAGAATACAAAAACATTAGATAATTTCCTTTGTAATGGCATGGATATGGTCTGAGAAGCATAAAGGAAGCACTATTAAACAATTATCAGGGATGGTCAACTTGCTAGTGGGTAAGGGCAAGGCTAAAGCTGACTTCAACTAATAAACAATTAGTTTCACTTAAAGAAAAACTACCCCTGGCTACAAGTTACACCTTTAACCCTGGCCATCAGCCATGCAAGTGGTGTGAAAAAGTTATCAGATTGGTGTGGGGTGGCTCAAATTTTCAAGGTTCCAGGGCTGCTACAAAGCTGTTAGCTTAAATATCAGTGCTTCTTCATCCTTTGCTGGAGGCATGAACTTTCTAAAAAGGACCCATGTTACTTATGGGAGAACGGGAAAGGAGGAGGAGAAACATGTTGCCTATTCAGGGTGAGACAGACCATAGGGAGGATGGGGAGAATTGGGTGTGGACATCCCAGAGAGAGAAAAGCTCCCAGAAAGGGTGAACCCTCATTTGGCCCTAATCCTGAAAGTCATTGGAAGCCATCTGAGAAAGTGGAGCATTTAGCCCATCAAGTTCATCTACTTGGGGTCAGTGATACATTAATATCTCTTGGTCCTCCAAGACATCCTCTCTAGCAACTACCAGATTAGTGAGGGATTTGTTTCGAACACAGTAGAAATTTCTACGTGGTGACTCTGTCCTTCTTCTTTTTCCCATGATATCTGGATAAAGGGATGCTGCACATAATTATAGATTACTTCAGACTGGCCACCAGGTCTTCTCTAAATCTTTTCTTTGCAGGTAGGATAAAATTACAATGCGAATGTCTTTCAGGCTGCCTATCTTTAACTCTGTTTCTGCAACATCATGATTCTCAGTGTAATTGAAGAATCTTTAGAATTTGAAGCTATAAAGAATTTGGGAATATTCCTCCCCCATAGGTGGGGGGTGATCTTCATCCCAGTCCACAGACTCCTCATCTGTTAGCACAACGATGTGGCACTCTCGCTCCCCATTCTTGGCATAGCCTACCATGATGGGCAGGATTAGCTCCTCGAGGTAGTAATTGAATTGTTTGTGAGCACCATCATTAGACAGTTCACTCAATAAAGTACTCGGATTGTGTTGCAGTGAAAGTTAATGCAGAAATAATCACATGTATCCTCTAAGGTCTGGGATAGAGATGCCATTAAGACAGTTGGATGATACTGGTTTTGTAGTAATACAGCACTGTGCAAAATACAGTTGTGCTGATTCCTTTGGCAGAAAGTGCCTGCAGTTGCTCAGAGAGACTGGAGAAACACCACCTTCTTCCTATCGTAGCAAGGTGCGCGGATGGGGTCACCTTGGCCCAACAATTCATTCCATGGGGGCTGAAAGCACCTGCAGTTGTCCAGAGAGGCTGGTGCAGTTCCCCGCAGCTTCCTCCCTGGGAGGCTAGGGCTGCAATCCAACCTGGGTGGAAAGAAGCCAGTCCATACCATCACTGATTTTCAATTAGCCCTGCTTCCTCTAAATGGAGGCTACCGGCCTCTTTTTGACTTGGACATGCAACAGCTTGGATGGATTTCAAATGCTTTATGCTAAGTAAAAGAGATGGAAAAGCTGACATACTCTATGATTTCATTATGACATTCTAGATAAGGCAAAACTATAGGGACAGTTAACAGATAGTGGTTTTTAGGGGCTGAAGGTAGGGAGAGGGGTGGACTACAAAAGGGTAAAGGGGAATAGGCCCGAAGGGTGATGAAACTGTTCTTCTAGTTTGATTGTGGTGCCAGTAGGAGAGTTTGGAAGTTGTGAAATTAGTTTACTTGGTTTTATTAGTCCAGTCCAGTTTCCTGAATTCACATTCTCAAGTTTGGCTGAATTTGGAAACCTCTGAGGCATTTAAAGTACTAATACTGGGAAGGACCTCACCCTCTAATTGATTAAATTGATTTGTGGGGAGGACATAAGGAGAGTTCAAAAGTACCCAGGTGATTCCAATACGTGTCCACAGTTGAGAATCACTGTTTGGGTCTGTCTGCAAACTCCCATAATTGAGTAGAGCACATGTCTCAAAGTGTAGTCCCTGGACCAGCAGCTGCTGGAAACTTGTTACAAATGCAAATTTTTAGGCCCCACTTCAGACCTTTGGGAGTGGGGTCCAGCAGTTTGTTTTTAAGAAGTTCTCCAGATTCTGATGCATGATAAAAGTTTGAGAATCACTCTGATTAAAGTATACCTATCCTCTGTATTAGTCAATAGAAAAGACACTGACATATTAATATTACCTGGTTGATTAGGGATAACCTCAGGAAATACTTTTTTCATTGGAAAGCTCTTTGCTGTGCCTAGGTTTCATTTTCATTTGTCACTTTTCTTTGTTTAATGCCCTTTAAAACTGGAATTGTAGTATAATGTGTTAATTGCATGGTGATTATTGGCAGTTATTCTTTAGATGAATAGTGTTCTTGAACTGTCATAAAGGGCTGAAGCTAATTTTAATCCATGTGCATTTCCATGATACTTCAGTGATGAGTCTAGGATAAAACAATTTCTAGTTATATCCTTTAGGTTGTAGAGTGCTACAGGAAAAAAGTATTCAAAGCTAGTTAAAACTATGATAGTGTGTGAAACCATTAATGGTTATACTGTTTGGTTAGGGTATATGTAACTGAGCTCTGTTATTAATAACTTTTACCTGTTTGTTTTGGTGCCAAAGTGAGGTTGTATGCTGCATTCATGAAATGGACTTTGAAATTGTAAATCTTGAATAAATTTCTAAGAGGCTTTCCTTATACATTTAAAAGAACCTTTGTTTGACATAAAATTAAAATTTTGAACTACTTACTGGAAACTTTCAAACACATACTGAAATCAGTTTTAGAGAATATAAATGGTAGTAACAAACATTTCTTTTTGTTTTATTTCAGGCTATTTTGGCATTCTGCTGGATATATGTTCGTAAATACCAAAGTCAGCGCGAAAGTGAAGTTGTCTCCACTATCACAGCAATTTTTTCTCTGGCAATTGCACTTATCACGTCAGCACTTCTACCAGTGGATATATTTTTGGTTTCTTACATGAAAAATCAAAATGGTACATTTAAGGTAATTATTATTATATGACTTTTTTTCCCTTCAGATTCATGGCCAATAAGTGTTGAAGTTGAGCAGTCCAGTATATATTGTTTTATGTTTGGCTCTGAAAAGAAATGAGACTGGAAATGTAGCATAGAGTCTGAGAATGTGACATATCTAACATGGAGGATCAGAATCAGACTACTGACATGAGAACTATTAATTTGACAAGCCTCCAAATGTGAAGAATGCTTTTTGTTAGTTTGAAAATCTTAAATAGTAATAATAAGTTGACTACCTGGCTATGTACCTTTGACCCTGTCACTTAATTTTTTTGGACCTCTCAGGTTTCTCATTTTTAAAATGAAGGGTATGGATTGTAAGATTTCTGAGTTCTCTTTCAATTATGCAAATTGCTTTTAAGTTTCTTACTAGCTTGAGCTTCTATAGGGCAGGAACTGTCTAGCGCATAGGTACTTAAATATTTGAATGAAATAATACTGTCTTAGTTCCCGGCAGCCAAAACAAATACTGTACAATGGCTTGGCTTATGCTGCAGTTATTTTTTGGCTCATGGTTTTGAGGTTAGGAGAAGTCCAAAATTTTGAGGCATCAGCAAAGCAATGCTTTCTCCCTGAAGACAGTGGATTTCTGGGGCAGGCTGCTGGTGATCTTTGGTCCCTGTCTTTTCTGTAACATAACAGTGCACATGGTGATGTCTTCTCCTTTTTTTCTGGGTTCCTTTGACTTCGGCTTCTTTCTGTGGCTTTCTCTCCCTATCTCTGAATTTCATTTTGAATTTCATTCTGCTTATAACAGACTCCAGTAATCTGGATTCAAGCCCAATCTGAGTAAGTTGGGCCACACCTTTACTGAAGTAAATCTTCAAGAGATCCTCTTTCTAGTGGGTCCACACCCACCAGAATGCAGACCAGGACCAAGAACATGTCCAAACTGGGGTATATAATTATCTCAATAATGCATGGTTCTGAAATAATTTACCTAATTGGGACAACTGGTTTAAATAATTTGAAAGTGTTTATACTTAGGTTTAGATATATTCTGATTGTTGTGAAAACGAGTTATTTTTTGTAAATCAGTCATTATATAGGAAGTATTAATTGAGCATTTAGTTTGTCAGACACTCTGTTATTATGATGATAGTAGCCAACATCTATTGAATACTTACTATGTATTAGACCATGTCCTAAGTGTTTTACATATATTAACTCCGTTTAATTGCCAAACAGCACTATGAGGTAGATAGTATTATCCATGTTCTTATGGGAGAGAAAACAAAGTTCAGAGAGGTGAAGTAATTCATTTAAGGTCTCAAGCTAGTAAGTGCCATAGCTTGGATTTGAAGCTTGGCAGTCTGGCTCTAGAGCCCTTTCTTCATGAAGCTTCTTTGGAAAATAGCTTTTCAGGAAGTATGGGATACTCAATGATCTCACAGAATAGAATGTCTATCAGTGAATCCACATTCTTATACATTTTAATTTAAATCACATTTTTGTGTTTTGGGCTGAAACATTGAGGAGAGATAACTATTTTCAGTGGTGTCATTGGATTTCCTCTTTTTTTTTTTTTTTTTTTTTTTTTTTTTAATCTATGGTTCCCCCCACCCCTTTAGGTATCACCCTAAAATTGTCCATTTTAACCATTTTCAAGTATACAGTTCAGTGGTGTTAACTGTTTTTACATTATTGTGTTATTATCACCATCATCCATTACCAAAATGTTTCCATCATTCCCCCAAAAGAAACTACCAATTAAGCATTAATTCCCCACTCCTCCCCCTGCTTCTGGTAACATGTATTCTGATTTCTGACTTTATGAGTATGCATATTCTAATTATTTCATGTAAATGAGATCATATATTTGTCCTGTGGCTGGCCTTTTCACTCAACATGATGTCTTCAAGGATCCTCATGTTGTAGTATGTATCAAACTTTATTCCTTTTTACAGAATAATAATATACCATTGTATGTATATACCACATTTGTTTATCCATTCTTCCATGAATGGACACTTGGGTTGCTTCCTCTTTTGGCAATTGTGAATAGTGCTGCTATGATCATGGGTATGCAAATATTGTTTTGATACCCTTCTTACAATTCTTTTGGGTAAGTACTTAGAAGTGGGATCATCAGGTCATATGGTAATTCTATCCTTAACTTTCTGAGGAATTTCAAACTGTTTTCCACAGTGGCTGCACCATTTTACATTCTCCCAACAATGTATGAGGGTTCCTATTTCTCCACATCCTTGCCATTGCTTATTTTCCATTTTTTAAAAATACTGGCCGTACTAGTGGGTGAGAGGTGGTATCTCATTGTGGTTTTGATTTGCATTTGCCTAATGGTTAATGATGTTGAGCATCTTTTCATGTGCTTTTTGGCCATTTGTATACCTTCTTTGAAGACATTTCTATGCAAGTCCTTTGCCCAGTTGTTAATTGTGTTGTTTGTCTTTTTGCTGTTGAGTTGTAGAAGTTCTTTATATATTCTGGATATTAAATCCTTAGTAGATATACAGTTTCCAAATATTTTCTCCCATTCTGTTGGTTGTCTTTTCATTTTCTTGATAATGTCCTTTGAGGTGCAAAAGTTTTAAATTTTGATAAAGTCCAATTTATTTTTTTTTCTTTTGTTGCTTGTGCTTTTGGTGTGAACTTTAAGAAACCATTGTCTAATGCAAGGTCCTAAAGATGTTTCCCTATATTTTCTTCTAGAAATTTAGTAGTTTTAGTTCTTATATTTAGGTCTTTGATCCATTTTAAGTTAATTTTTATATATGGTGTGAGGTAGAGAGTCTTCCTTCATTCTTTTGCATATGGATATCCAGTTTTCCCAGTTCCATTTGTTGAAGAAACGATTTCCCATTGAGTGGACTTGACAATCTTGTCAAAATTCAATTGGCCATATATATGAGTGTTCATTTCTGAACTCTCACTTCCATTCCATTGCTTTATATATCTGTCCTGTGCCAGGACCACACTGTTTTAATTACTGTAGGTTTGTGATAAGTTTTTTTTCATTTATTATTTTTTTAACAAATCAATTTATTGATACATATTAATAAAGCATAAATCCATCCAAAGTGTACAGTCAGTGGTATTCTGTGTAATCACATATTTGTGCATTTATCACTTCAGTCATTCTTAGACTACTTTCTTTATTTCAATACTAATATTAAAAAACAAGCAAACTCATTGCCACTCAATCTCTCTTTGCCTTGCCTGGCATACATAGCTGCTATTCTTTTTCCTTCTCTCTAGTATATTTATATTTATATTTTGTAAAAACAGTCTTATGTATACAATATCACCCATATTTGTGTTTTACATGAGGTTTTATTATCTTAAACAGTCCCATGTTACAGTTATTAGCTTTCCTTCTAGTAATATACATGACCTTAGACTTTCCTTTTCAACCACTGTCATACCCATAAAATAGCACTGCTAGTTGGTTTATGATAAGTTTTAAAATTGGAAGTGTGAGTCCTCCAACTTTGTTCTTCTTTTGCAAGATGGTTTTGGCTATTCAGAGCTCCTAACCCTTCCTTATGAATTTGGTGATTGGCTTTTCCATATCTACAAAGAAGAATATTGGAATTTTGAATAGGATTATATTGAATCCTTAAATCTTTGTGGAAGGACTGACAGCATAACAATATTTAGCTTTCCATTTCATGAACATGGCATGTCCTTCAATTTATTTAAGTTGTCTTTAAATTCTCTCAGCAATGTTTGTAGTTCTCTATGTACAAGTCCTTTACATCTTTGGTTAAATTTGGTCCTAGATATTTGATTCTTTCAGTTGCTATTGTATATGGAATTTTTTTCTTGATTTGTTCTTCCAATTGTTCATTGCTATAGTATGGAAACACTACTGACTTTTGGATATTGATCTTGATGAATTTATTTATTAGCTCTAGGAACTTTGTTGTGGATTTTTCAGGATTTTCTGTATATAGGATCATGTCATCTGCAAATACTGAAAGTTTTACTTCTTTCTTTCCAATTTGAATACCTTTTATTTCTTTTTCTTTCCTAACTGCTCTGGCTAGAACTTCCAGTACAATGTTGAATAACTGGTGACAGAAAGCATCCTTGCCTTGTTCCTGATCTTAGAGGGAAAGTTCAGCCTTTCACCATTGAGTATGATGTTAGCAGTGTGTTTTTCATAGATGCCCTTTGTCATATTGAGGAAGTTTCCTTCTATTCCTATTTTCCCAACTCTTTTATCAAGAAGGGGTGCTGGATTTTGTCAGATGACTTTTCTGCTTCAGCTGAGATGATCATGTGTGTGTTTTTCTTCATTTTATTTATGGAGTGTATTACCTTAATTGATTTTCTTATTCTGAGCCACCCTTGCATACCTGTGATAAATCCCATTTGGTCATGTATAATTCTTCTAAAATGCTGTTGAGTTTAGTTTGCTAGTATTTTGTTGAGGATTTTTGTATCTATATTCATGAGATATTTGTAATTTTATTTTCTTGTGGTATCTTTATCTTGCTTTGGCCTGAGGGTGATGTGGCCTTGTAGAATGAATTAGGAAGTATTCCCTCCTCTTTAATTTTTTGGAAGAGTGTAAGCAGGATTGCTGTTAATTCTTCCTGGAATGTTAGATAAATTTCCCCTGTAAAGCCATCAGATGGTCCTGAGTTTTTCTTTGTTAGGAGGTTTTTAACGACTAATTCAATCTCTTTTCTAGTTCTTGGTTTGTTGAGATTTTCTATTTCTTCTTAAGTCAGTGTATGTAGTTTGTGTGTTTCTAGGAATTTGTCCGTTTCATCTAGGTTATCTAGTTTGTTGGCATACATTTTTTCATAGTATCCTCCTATAGCCCCCTTTTTTTCCCAGCAGAAACTTAAAATGGAGTCTGTATTTTTGCTTAGCTTTTATTTTAAAGGATTTAATTGTAAACTAATATATTAGCATTTTTATATATTTACAAAGATTCTCAAAACTCGAAAATATGGTGTTTTCACTCATTGAAGTATAAGACTATTTTGGGGACTCATTCATGATTCCAAAGACAGGCATTAAGTTGAATGGACCTGGATTTTCTCTGTACTGCCGCCAACCACTTAGACTTTATAATTTAGATCTCATGTCATTGGTTAGGGCTACTATGGAACTTATTGAATAATATATATCTATTCTTCTTTCCTAACTCAATTCCAAATATGAGATTAATGAAAAATTTATGTACCATATTGAACTAAAAGTTAAAAAAAAAAATCACGTTTTCTGTATACTGTTGAATGTTTTCTTGGTGCAAAGTCCATGTTATACTCCTAGAAAGATGTGTCAATTATGCTATTACTTGACTTTGTATCTTGTCCCAGTAGCTGATTACATCCAGTTTTTAAGGGGGACTTCGGGGTTTGTGGCTATTTCAACTTTGCATTTTGCGAAGTCTATTTCAAAGCTCACCAGGCAAAAGGTATGGCAGACCAGAGTGAAATAAGAGAAGAAATCAGGCTTGATAACTGGCAGTCAGGGATTGAGAAGGTGGCAGGATTTGCATTTTGTAGACTATAATGGGGGAAGGGGTCATTGGTGAGGGGCCAGATGGAATGGAAGTAAGGGTGAAAATAGTTGTCAGAAGGGAAGTTAGGGGAAGCGGGTGTGGCTCAATCGACAGAGCTCCTGTTTACCATATGGGAGGCCCTGGGTTCGCTTCCCGGGTCCTCCTTGTGAGGGCAGGC